>JAMKQA010017922.1:0-25387 GCA_024699735.1 Posidonia australis | reverse complement strand
TTGATGTGGGCTAGAAAATCAATATCAGAAGAATTATAGAGATCTAGAAAGATTTTTAAAATGTCTTCTTTCATCAATTCCCAAAAACGTTGGAAGAAATATAAGGGAAAACCATCTGGGCCTGGGGATTTCTCCCCAGGAAGAGAACCTACATTTTTGTGAATTTCTTCCATTGTAAACATGGTCTCCAAAAAGTCTGGGTTTGAGATTTTGTTGGGCACTAAAGAATCCCAATGAAGAGCTGGGATCTTCCTGATTGGCTTATTAAATTACCTGGTGAAGTGGTTTTCAATCTCCTCAGAGATAAGAGAAGGGGATTGCTCGGGAGTACCATTGATTTTAATAGAGTGTATTGTGTTTGCCCTTCTTCTCTGATTTACAATGTTGTGAAAAAATTTTGTGTTCAAATCACCTTCTTTGAGCCATTGTATCCTGGATTTTTGTTTCCAATATATTTCTTGCTCTTGTAGCAGGATAAAATGTTCATCTTTAAGTACTTTCAATTTGTCATGAAGGATGATTGGGTGATTTGGTGAAGATATCCAGGAATCAATGAAGTTTATTTGCGATTCCACAATCTGCAGTCGTTTTTTCTTTATCTCCCTGATAGTACCCATCCAAGAGATGATTTGTTCTTTGAGGTATTGAAGTCTATAAGCAAATCTTGCCACAAGAGAAGAAGATTTGCATCTGTAGAAGGAACTATGCCAACAGTATTCTATGAATGGGGCAAGGCCTTCATTTTGCAGCCAAGATTTATAGAATTTAAAAGGGGGTGGTCCCCAATAGTGTGGAGCAGTGTTCAGAATTATGGGGATATGATCTGAAGTAACCCTGGTTTTCCCCAAACAGAAGGAGTCTGGGTATTTATCCAGCCACCCGGTGGATAGCAAGAATCTATCTAGCCTAACCATAGTAGGGCTAAGCCGAAAGTTCGACCAAGTGTATTTACAATTGTTTGGCGGGAAATCTAGTAAGGCTGTAATTTCTATAAATTCATTAAAGTCCCTCATGTGAGATATAGAGCCTCCTCCAGAAGAATGTTCATCTGGTGATCGAGTAATGTTGAAATCACCACCAACAATCCAGTTGTTGTTTACTTTATAGCTTAAGTGATTCAATTCCTCTATAAATTGCCTTTTAAGATTGTGTTCACAAGGCCCATAGACACCCATGAACCACCAGTGGAAGTTATCCAAGAGATTAGTGAATGATAGAGAAATAGAGTAAGTGGCTACAATGGTAGTGTCAAGTGTGACCAAATTATCATCCCAGCCAACAAGTATTCCCTCGGAGGCACCCAATGAGGGCAAGAAGGTCCATTGGTTAATACAACCACCTCCAATATTTCTTAAAGTGTAAGGGGAGAAATTTTCCAGTTTTGTTTCACTAATAACAATAATATTGCATCTATTGAGTCTAATAAAATTTTTTAGGGCTCTTTTTTTCCCACTGCTGTCCAATCCTCTAATATTCCAGGCTGCAATTTTCATAAATTAGCTGCTGGAATGTGAAGAGAATCTAGTTTCTCTGTGATATTAGTGGTGTCATTCAAGTGTGTAGGAGTTAAGCCTTGATCAGTTCTGATAGAGTTATAGAAGGATTCAACTTCACCTGGGGATTCAAGGATTATTCCTATCTTTTTATAGAAGTTATTAAACTGTCCATAGGAGTTCCATGATAATACTTGGTTTAGAAATTCATCATCACAAGCGCTATCATTTGACACAGTAGGCAGTATTTCAGAATTAGAAGAAGTAGCAGATTCAGAGGATGCATAGTTATTCTGAGGAAAAGCAGAAGAAGTGTTGTGACCAAAGTTACCTGGCGCATGAATGGGAGTGGGAGGTTGAGGATTTGAAGCTTCAGAAGCTTCTCCAAGATCATCACTTTCTAGGCAGTCGTAAACTGCCATCACCTTTTTAAATTTGGACAATGATAAATGTCTAGCTCTGACCTCCGATTCAATGAATCTTGCTGTCTCATCTTCCTTAGAGGCTTGAATAAGAGATGTGCTAACCGGAGGAGATGGAGTGCTGTACTTGTAAGAGGTAGAAGGCGAAGGGGTAGGGAGTAATCCAGAAGAGTTGGTAGTTGGTTTGGGGCTGGCAGGTCTGGTCCAGACAAGATTACCATCCAGAGGAATTCTTTTCCCTTTTGCTCCTCTCCACCCTCTATTAGTTTTAAATGGTTTCCTTGCGGGTTTCAGGTTGGTAGTGTTTACCTGACCAGAGGGTTTTACAGGCCAGTTTTGGGATTGCACTTGAGTATGACTCGTGGGAGGGCAGAGGTCCTAGCTATGTTTGTACTTGATGGGGTAAACATAGTTTCCAAATGCAAAATACCTGCAGTCGAGGATGCCTTTCCCAGGGATAATGTTGACTCTCAACCTAGCAAAACCACGGTATTTCACATGGTCAATGGAAAGGTCCACCTCCATTAGCTCTGCGAAATCAGCAATCATGTAGCGCAGAATAGCTATATCCTAGAGATGTAGCGGGATACCTTCCAGTCTGATCCAAACCCCTTCATCTTTAGTGACAGTAATCGCATTCGAATTCGGAGTCCAGGGGATGAAGGAAGTAGAGATATTATGAAGCAGGTGCCCATGCTTCTTAAGAGATACAGTTCTGGATTTAAAAGTAGGACAGGTCAGTAGATATTTACCCGGGGAGGTGGTATGAACTGCAATATCAGAGCCGCATGTCCAAAAGGTCCGGACATGATTGGTTAGCATTTCCAGAGTGAGGTTAGGGGTGTGTGCCGTCACTAATGCACTACGGGAGAGCAACAGATAATTTTTGCACACAGCATCGTTCAGAGGCAGGATAGATGGGTTCTGAGAGGAGGAACCTTGCGATGTCATGGCTACAGGGAAGGGAGTAGGTTCCTGAAAATATTTGCATATTGCAGCCGAGTGAGTGGAAGAGCTACATCTGAAACAAGAACCAACATACCTACAGGTAGCTCTCATATGACCTTTTAGTCCACATTTATAGCATCTATCAGTTTTTCTGCAGAAGCTTACCAGGGGTGGAATAGTTTTTTTCCTGGAAACCACGTTCCAGCCAGCACCAGGGGAATCAGCCGGGAAGCAGGAGCTTTCTTCCGCGGGTGAAGTAGCCTTAGCACGAGAGGGAGGGAAAGCTTTTTCAGGAGAGGAGAGGGCCGCAAATCTCGAGCCAAAGAGTCTTTTGCCAGAGATGCTAGGGGATGGGATATCCTCAACGCAAGAAGAAACTGCACAGGCGTTTCGTATTCCAGAAATGGACGTACAGGGAGTAGAGCAGGTAGCGTTAAAGGTTCTTGCAGAGCCAGGGCCAGTATTTCATCTGCCGAAGTGGGAAGAGGAGTGGGAGAAGGACAAGGAGGAGCAGCTTCCGTAACTTCTAGCGTTAGAGACAATCGTAATGTCAGGGATATCATCCACATTCATAGACATAGCGGATACCTCAAGATCCAGATGATTATCAATGTAATGTTGATCGTGGGGAAGATTATTTGGCACAAAAGAATAATCTGTCAGAGTTAATGGAACAGAAGACGTTTCGCTAAAGATAATAGCGTCATCAGGGTTAAATACCGCACTCAAAGGGGTCCCCGGGGGAGTCAAAAAGTAATGCCCACCAAGTGCGCCTCGGGACGATTCGCATTGAATGTGATGCGAAGGAGGGCGGCTAATGTGACGTGGTGAGGTGCAGCCGTCAGAACAGAGTTGAGAACACGCAACCCCCATCGCAGGCTCAAGGATGGACGCACGTTGTTCAAGTAAAAAATTATCACCAGCATAGAGATTATTAGAGGGGAGAGAAGGATAAGTAATCGACGGTGGGTGATACGAGGTGTAGTTCCACACAGTGGGTTGGGGTATTTTAGGAAACTGTAGCGAAGCCACAGCGAAGCCCCGCCCCCTCGCACCGTCGGAGAGAGCTCTCCGATGAGGTCCGAACAATTGCATCTTCTCCGCAAGAGAAGTAGAGGGAAGGAGATCCCCTGAACCACTAGCAATCAAATTACCACCAGAAAGTGAAAATGTATCACTAGAGAGGGTTTTAAATCGGGCAACCCTAAAAATTTTATCGTTATCGTTCTTAGATTTACAATGGTATTGCCAGGAGATATAAGGAAAAGAAATTGAGCAATCCACAGCATAAACCTCAGAGATATAGCAAGAACACAAATTGTTAAAGACTCCAGAGGCAATATTCCACGAGCAATGATAAGAATCCATAACAAAATTATAGCGCATATAGCATGAGGATACTAGAGAAGGGGAAAAGCCTGCGGAAATATACAGAAGTAGAAATCTTCCCGATTTGCACCAAGCAAATCCAGATCTAGTCGACAGAACATCGACTGGAGAAGGGGAAACCAATGAGACAGGTAAAGTAGGGGATCCAGTGGAGGAAGTTGGTTCGAGCCCTAGAGTGGCGAGAGATTTCTCGTCGGGGCTGCATACCTGTCCAAGAGGCTTCCGCCTGCGGCGCTTGTGAGGACGCCCAGAGGTAGAATAGAATTGAGGGAGTCCTCCACGAAGAGACTGCATTTGAAGGCCTCCCAGTCAAAGCTAGTGCCTTGCCGAAGCAGAGCCGCCTCTCTGAGGCAGCCGAAGCTATGCGACCGCGCACGGCGGCGGTTCATGGCACAGGGTTTCAGTGGAGGGCTAGGGTTTTTTCTTTTCGCGAGAGCTCGAGGAGAGAGAAGTTGAACTTTTCTTTTCACCGGAGCTATGCGAACTTTTGTTTTAATCAAATGTAATTGTAGTTACAAAATTATTTCTTATTCAGTTCTGTAATACTAAACTAAAAAAACATTTAGTAATACAAAATTATTTTTTATTCAACTCAGTAATACAAAACTATTTTTTATTTAGTTCAGTAATACTAAACTGAAATACTAAACTATTCTTTACTCAGATCAATAATTGTTATAATTAAATGCAACTAAAAAATTTTAAATTTTTTTCCCGTCTAAAGAAAAACCACTAGTGGTATTACTTTAAATAAGGTGGTTACAATATGTTTGCTAGATTTAGATCCAACGTTTCAAATCAAATTTTCCTTAAATAAGTTAATTTGAAGAATGATGCAACTGATCTAGCTTTTACACACACACAGGGGAGGTATCAGGTGCACTTTATCTCAAAAGACTCCTTAGATGAGGCTACATCTGGACCATTGATCACACTTACACATATCTTAAGATAAAGAAAGAAAAACCACAAAACAACTGTTATTCCCAATAGTGGTATTACCATATTCAAAAATAAAATTAAAACTAACTACACTTTTCAAACACGTCAACCCAAAAATGGTGTCTTTTCTTTCTCCAATCATATCACACGTAAAACGAAAAGAGAATATGTCCACTTTTTCACGTCTTCTAATATACCCATTTACTATGCAGATTTATCTTTGTAGAACACAATGACATGTTAACTACTGCGTTTAATGTCTTATTATTGCATGTAAATTTTGATTTTATGTTTAGAAATGTTGCATATCGAATTCATGTTTGCTTGATACTGGAAGTGAAGTTCTTATTAATTTAAGTTTGTTTGAACTTTATTTTTAGTTATAGAAAAACAGTTTCAGACTTAACTTGTTTTACTTAGTCATTGTTAACTGTTTGTTTCCTCAAATATTGCATGTGTAAATTACGTTATTTGTATATACTTTTATTTATGGTTAAATGTATGAATTGAAATTTATTGTGTCGAACCTTGTATTGGGAACTAACGTATATGAGTTATGAACTTAAATTTCATTGATATTTATTTGAAGTACTTTGTATAATTTCAATTTCAATGTAGAATATTCTACCATTGCTTGATGCCAATAACACGTCATATAATTGCTGATTTTATCGATAAAGATTGATTAATTGACACAAGGTTAGTTTGATAGTAAAACTATTAAAGTAAGTAATTTAAATCCAAATGATATTTTGTTTCTTTCACTTCAATATATTGCATCTATGCATAACTTATACTAAAACTACAACAATATTTAATAACGTAATTATGATATTCCGTTTCTGTTAATATAAATCATGTCGATTCCATTATTAAAGCTAAAAAGGTGCAACAAAAAATTAAGTTATTTAGTAACTAAAAACGATTTCACTTGATATAAAGGAATTTAAGTTTGGTACAACTATTTGTAAAAAGTTATTGATCTTGCGAATTAATAAAATACGAGTAAGAATTTCTTCAATAAGAAAGGAACCAGTAAACAAAAACGATGGATCCTTGTTTATCTATGACAAACAAATAAACTCATTGTGTATTGTTATAATTCTTCCTTCATTTCATCACCCCTGTCACTTTGTTCATTTGTCTCGGTTGTTGTCTTCCTAAAATATACAAAAAATTAGAATAAGTTAGTCTGTATAAGATGCAAAAATGTAATAAAAAAAAGATAAAACAGTAAAAAACAATATTGAAAAACATGTTTAGAAATATTAAGTTCTTTTGTAACTCCTTGATTAACATACCCAAAAATATTAGCTTAAGTTCCACAAAAAACAGTTTCAATAAAGACTGATACTAGTAACAACAATAAAAACATCTCTGATACAATAAGCTTCAGAAACTCTAACAAATTATTATCAAATCACTAAAACTAAAATAACAATAAACTTAAGTTGACAAAAAAAAAATTCTATGATGGTATTAACACTTTTAGTAAAATAATACGTCAAATGTATCTTATAAAACTATGAAATCTATTCATATGCAAAGGTTGATATTAGTAACAACAACAAAAAAAGTATCTGAAAACAACAAAAAAAAGGCTCTTGGATTTCACGTTTTCTCAAGAATGCCAACCGTCACCTAGATACACAACTTCCATAGCCACTTTCCATTAACTCTTTATCGTATCCCTCCAAATGAAAACCACTTATTCTAAATAAGTTGTTTTGATATAAACCGTAGGATGATAATCCAAGAGCTAGTATTCACTTTACCTCAAAATAACATTTTGAGGTAAAGTGCACCTGATCCCAATCTTATATATATATATATATATATGCTAATTTTCAGATGGGGCCCGATCTTACTTAAGTTAAGTGAGGCTCTTGAATTTTTTCAGTAAATCATGTTGTATTTCATTCATAAATTACTGAAAAATTAATTTTAGCGTTTACTGAAAAGATAATTTCAGTATTTACTGAAAATGATTGAAATTATAATTTCAGTAAATTGTCGATTAAAATATACATAGTTTACTGAAAATATGCATGAGCCCTACTTTTCTTAAGTAAGGCAGGACCCTAACTGATCATTACTATATATATATATATATATATATATATATATATATGTGCCATCGACGCAAAGTGTGTTACAATCAAGTCCAAAGACATCCAGTTCGTCTGGAACGTGCTTAAAGATTTCCAATTTTTCACAGTCTCTTTTGCTCTTCTTTTTGGTTTTTGCCAAAGGTTGCTTTGTAAATAGAAACAAAGAAAACTCATGTTATTTTTTTCATTTTATATCTTCCTTTTGTTCACCCACCTGCAAGAATGGGGCTGGTGAGTAGTAGCATTAGGTAGTAGTGATAGATTTTAGATGGTATAATGTAACTATGGAATGATGGTTTCTTTGTTTTCTTCTGTTGAGGTTGTCTCTTTCTCTCTCTCTCTCTATATATATATCCCCTCTCGACAACGATGCCCTTACCACCACCGCTGCTTCTCCCCTCTCGACAACGATGCAACGTCGCCTCCCCCATTCCACGACGTCCCTCTACTGAAATTGTATTACAAAAATAATTAAACGCATCGAAATTATATTTTAGAATAATAACAAAACCATGATATAAAAAACGAAATAGTAACTGTATCATTAAAAATATACAACTTATGAAACTGTAAAACGATTGTATAGACAACAAACCATTAGAGTCAACTTTATAGCAACCATTGTAATAGTATTATGGAACTAAATAAACACATCAAAATTATATTTTACAATAATAATGAAATAGTGATAAAAAAAACGAAATAATAATCGTACCATTAAAAATATATAACTTATGAAACAATGTTACAAAAAAACAAATAGTAATCGTAACAATAAAAGGATATAAATTGTAAAATCGTAATATGATATTGACACATCAAACGTAGGAAAAAATCAATAAGCAAACATAAAAAATAGTTATGGATCATGAAATAGTAATACAATAATATAAAATAATATAAAATATAAAATATGTCACACACATTAGCGAGTTTAATTGAATGTTATTTGAATTTAAAAATTTAAATATGGAAACATAAGTTGATTTAAATAAACTTCTAATAACGAAAAAGAACAATTAATCAACTAATTGCACGTTTAAAAAGGAAAAAAACGTCTAACAATCAACAATTAGTATTTCTACATTTGGTACAATCAACAATCCACGTAACCACTAAGTGACATGTCATATATTAACACGTCTTACAAAATAAAGAAATCAAAGAGTAACCACAGTCATCATTTTAAACATAAAGAGACACGTGTAATATTAAATAATATAATTTTATTCATTTTTATAAAGAAAACACAAAACCACTTACTACACAATGGTAATTTTCATTTTAACATTTAGATTAAAATCCAACCATTATGTTGTATCTTTTCTTAAAATAGTTAATTAATTTGAGAATAGATGTAATTGATCTGTTGCCATATATTCTATGCATACATGTATATATGTATTATGTCGGCGTTTTCTTAAGTGGAATATTGCATTTCATATCATCTTAATCAAACACAACCACAGCCAAGATGTGCTCGAGAGGTCTGAAACCCTCGCGCCGCCGCAGACCTTCTTGCAACCGCCGCGCCTTGCTTCACAAAGCGACCGATTTCGACTGGCTAGCTTTCAAAAGACGCCTAGTTGATGATGATACCTCTGATGAGGAGGATCCCCTCCGACAACCGCTCAGGTAGGCCAAGCCCTACCTTGTTATCCCCTCTTCTTGTTCTCAGCTACGCACCTCTGGGAAGAGATTTTCTTCCTCGCGTGCTGCTTTTCCTTCCCCCTCACTAGTTTCCTGCTCGGAACGGTCGGGTGGGGAGGAGCGACAGAGGGTACCTCGTTCTGCCTGGTATGTGCGAGGTCATTTTGAACTGTTCCATTTTGAATCAGATTTGATTCGTCTCGGGCCTTCCCCAACAAATCGGTTGGATCTGGTGCTCGACATGCTTTTTATCATGCCCTGCCTTTCTTCTTGTTGGTGGCATTTTCTTTCCGGATGTGATTTACATTTGATACTGGATTTTGATATTTTTCTACTTAGATCTAATACTTCTGTTACATTTTTTACTCATATAATACTTTTGGGAATGACCTCTGCCCAGAACGGCATCTTGATTTGCTTTCTGCTCCCAACAGAACCCCTGCTAGGGTTTCTGTTTAGAAGATGAAGAACAGCTCTGTTTCTTCCCTTCTCGACTCCTCTGAGCCAGTTCATTCTCTAAGCTGGTCTTACGATAGATTTTATCCTACCCACCCGACTGTCCACTGGTCGACGCCGTCCTTGACGTCGGCGCTATCACCAGGTTCGACCGTTGACCATTCGATCGACGATTCCCCTTCTTCCTGCTGGATCTCTTCGTGGGTGGATTTCCAAGGGTCTGACATCAGTGACAGGCTGCCTGACAACGCCTCGTCTTTTGCGTGGTCATACACGAGTTACACGCCACCTGTGTTAATTAATCCACAAGTTATTAGTCAGCCTTCCCACTCAGCTATCTCCGCGGTTAAGAGAAAGCCTAATCTCAATCCCGGTGCTGATTGTATGACTCCTTGGTTGTCGTGCACATGCAGCTACCTGCAAGACGGCTACGCCGATTCTGTTTTTAATGCTTGTAGTATTCCTTTATCCCACTTTTCGAACCCTCCTTCGCACACATTATTAACAAAAGATACAACCTTCCCCGCCAAAGGGGTTGCGTGCGAATCGGACATAATCTCTGGTGTAAAGATTTGGCCTGACAACTGTAATTATTATCTTCCCTCATCTCCCGCCCCTTCCCCTACTACGAGATGCCTTAGTTGCCTCTCCAACAGGTTCTCAGCTCTCTCTTCCCCTTCTCATTGGCTCCTCCAGTTTCCCTGAGTTGGAACCTTACCCAACTCCCTCTCCTCTCTCCTCGGGCGACTGGCAGGCTGTGGCTAGGAAGAAGTACGTCTCTCCACTGGTACGTTTTTGCCGTATTTCTAGTAGATGTTTCTCCTGTGGCTTTCGCGGCCATCAGGCCAAGAATTGCAAGTTTGTAGGGTTTTGTTTTAGATGCAAATCTGTTGACCATTCCGTGGCTTTCTGTAAATTTCTCCAGGCCCAACATGCCACTTCTTCTGGGCCCCCTGTCATGGCTGGTATGTCACCACATTTTCCGACCATCCTACCCCCCTTTGCTGCGGTTTGTGACCAACTCATGGTACTTTCGCAAAGTGCCATTGTCACATCCCACTCTCCACAACTCTCTAAGGAAACCTTAGAAGACCACATCAGGACTTTCTGGCCTTGCTCCTCCGAGGTGGAGGTGCAGCTATTCTCTCCTGGAAAATACCTATTAGTATTCCCCTCTTCTACGATAAGAAATGATTATCTTAACCAATTCGGAGCATCTCTGCAATCAATCTCCGCCTCCTTTATACCCTGGTCCCCGAACTCCAGTGCAGTTCTAACTCTGAAGGAAGAAGGGATATGGCTCCGGCTTGAGGGTATCCCACACCATCTATGGAATATCGATGTCTTCCACCATATGATCTCTGGTTTTGCTGAGTTGTTGGAAGTAGACCTCTCCGTGGACTCCGCCAAGTTCCTTGGCTACTCCAGAATTAGAGTAAAGGTTAACCCTGGCAAGGAAATCTCTGACTGCCATTTTTTTGCTTTTGGCAACCATGTCTACCCCATCAAATATATGAGAAGCTGGGACCTATGTGCCCCCATCCCTACATCCACCTCTGCCCCCTCAGGTCTTTTTCCTGCCTAGCCTACAACCTCTTCTCCCTCTACCTCTGGATCCATGAATCTCCACCCCAACCGCAAATCTTTTAAGACTAACAAGGATTGGAGAGGTGGCAAAGGAAACAAGACCTCTAAGGGTGGCAAAAATGTCTGAAAGAGACCCACCAGCCCTGCCTTCTGCCCCCCTGCCACCTCTACAGGCATCCTTCCCACTCCACCACCAATTGTTGTGCTTGAGCATGACTTATCAGCCTACCCCACTCCTTCACCCCATCAACTGAACCTCAATGTATGGGTGACAAAACTTCTAAGTTTGTGGCGACTGAAATCAGGGCACGTAATCTGTCCATGGCCAAATTCAAGAAGGTTTTGGCTGTATACGATTGTTTGGAGAAAGATGACCTAAGTGATCCCTCTGAGGTTGCTTCAGAAACTCAGCCACCAACCCCCATGCATCCCCCAGGTACTTTTACTGCTTCTATTTCCTTAAATGACATGCTAGGTTATGATCCACCTCATTCTGGATCTGTATCATCTAATTTTCCCTTAGCTGCCTCTGAAGATAGCACTGATAACTTTCTAATGGATACTCTTAATTGAGAATCTTATAATCAGTTTATTACTTTCTGTGGCAATATTGGTATCTCTATTCAATCCATTAAAGAGGCTAAGAATTTTCTTAATTCTGTTAGATCGGAGCAAGGACTGCCCCACATTGATTTGAACATCAATCATAACTTAACTGAGAACTTTGCTTCTCTTTCTCTATTCCCTGCCAATTAATGATAATTTCAGCATGGAATAGTAGGGGCTTGGGTTTCAGTGGTAAAAAACGTGCCATCAGTAACTTTGTTAAAATTAACAAGTGTAATATCATTATCATTAGTGAAACTAAATTAGCGACTTTCACTAACTATACTCTTAAACAGCTAGGTGGAGGCTTATTAAATCAGTGGGCTTTTATCCCCTCATCAGGGGCTTTTGGGGGCCTCCTCATTGGGTGGAATGATAGATTTCTAACACTGTTGAACTCTATCTCCACCACTTATTGCCTCCCCCTCAATTTCACATCTTTTGCTGATGGCCTTGACTGGTGGCTTACAGGGGTTTATGGGCCCTGTAATCCAACTCTGAAAAATGCATTCCTTGAGGAATTAGACTCTTTAAGTTCAAAAGTGAACTCTAACTGGGTCATTGGTGGGGATTTTAACCTCATTAGATTCTCACATGAGCATTCCTCTAGACACAACATCACCAATGACATGAGACAATTTAATGTCTTCATTGATAATCATTTCATGGTGGATTTTTCCCCTAATAACTCCAAATTTACTTGGTCCAACATGCAAGTTCCCCCCTCCATGGTTAAGTTGGATAGATTCCTTGTATCCAGTGACGGTTAAACAATATCCCATCTCATTCGGCCTAGGTCTGGCTAGGGTCGTATCTGACCATATACCCATCTCCCTCAATATTACTCCACCAGATTGGGGTCCTACCTCATTTAAATTTTATAAATCTTGGCTCCACTATAAGGGTTTTAGCACTTACATTGAATCCTCTTGGTCCAACTCCATCAACATCATGCACCTCTCTCTCCCTTGTAACTAGATTCGCATACAGGCTTAAACAACTAAAGAAGCAGATCATTGATTGGATTAGGCCAGTGAGAAAGGTTAGATGCCTACGTCTTCTCTCAATTGAGTCTAAAATTGCCCATATTAACTCACTTGCTGAGTCCCAGTAGTTACATTCTACAACTTTGCTTGAGAAAAGAGATCTTCAGGCTGAACATTCCTCCTTACTCCAAGAGCAAGAAGAATACTAGAAACAAAAGTCAAGAATTCAATGACTTAAAGAAGCGGACTCTAATACCTCTTTCTTTCATAGTATGGTCCAAAGCAGAAGAAGAATCAATGCCATCTATTCTTTGAAGATACGAGATTCAATAATCTTTTGCCTTGCCATTATCTCCAAGGAAATAGAAGGCCATTTCATTAGGCAATTCAATAAGCCTATTAGGACCTACCCTTCTATGAATTGGGATACTTTAATTCCAAATAAAATTCAGAACCCATCGGATTTGGAAAGGGTTTTCACCTTGGAGGAAATACACAACAACCTCAGGCTTTTACCTGGAGACAAGGCCCCTGGTCCTGATGGTTTTCCAATATTCTTCTTCCAACAATTCTGGGAAATCCTCAAGTTAGATATCCTTGAAATTTTTAGTTACTTGAATGCCACCACAGACACAGATTTTTTGCAACCTATCAACTAAACCTTTATTGCCTTAATCCCTAAATTGGAAGGGACTCAGTGCATTAAAGACTTTAGACCCATTAGTCTGGTGAACAACTTATACAAAATTATTACTAAGACATTGGCTTCCAGGTTATCCCCTGTCCTAAATAACGTTATTGATAACTCTTAATGTGCTTTCATTCCTGGGAGATATATTGGGGACTGTTTCCTAATAGCCTAGGAAACTTTACACTTCATGAAGCTGTCTGGTACTCCTGGGTTTCTTTTGAAATTGGATTTTGAGAAGGCTTTTGACAATGTCAATTGGGACTTCTTATTGAATTCTCTTGCTAGCATAGGTTGTGACACCACATGGATTTCTTGGATTAAGATGTGTATATACATGCTAGATTTTCCATCCTACTCAATGGCTCCCCTAAAGGTTTCTTCCCATCTACCAATGGTTTGAGGCAAGGTGATCCATTATCACCTCTCTTATTCATCATTGTTACACATATTCTCAATAGAATGCTCTCTCTTGCTGTAGACTCTGGGCTGATAACAGGAATCCAAATCCCTCATGGTGGCCCCAAAATCATGAACATCCAGTATGTTGATGACACCATTCTTTTTCTGGCTGCAAGTGAGGAAAACATAATTAATATAAAGAGAATTCTGTGTTGTTTCCAGTATTGCTCTGGTTTGAAAATTAACTTCCACAAGTCTTCCCTCACTGGAATAGGTGTACCAATTGACTCTATCAATAGATCAACTCAAATACTTGGCTGCAACACTTCTATTCTGCCTATAAACTACCTTGGACTTCCCTTGCATTACAGGAAAGCCAACTTCAATGACTGGGTTCCAGTGATTGACAAAATTTCTACCAAATTGTCTCTTTGGAAGGCAAAACATCTATCTCTAGGTGGAAGATTAACTTTGGTTAACTCTGTCCTCTCAGCCATCCCCACCTACTCCTTATCTGTTTTACATCTGCCTAAAAGGGTTGAAGATACTATTGACAAACTTAGATCCAGATTCTTTTGGAAGTCAAATGCTTCCACTTCACCCTATGGCCATCTAGCCCGTTGGGGTTTACTTTACAGATCTAAACAACAAAATGACTGGGGAATTATTAACATCAAGAATTTTAATCTAGCTCTCAAATCCAAATTACTTTGGCAGCTATTTTCCAATTCTTGCTCCCTGAAATGGAAAGAAATAATAAAAGCAAAATATTTCTATAGGAATTGGCCTGGGGCTATTTTAAACTCATCCTTAGGAAGATCTTCTCCATTATGGCATGAATTGAAAGCATGCTTTAACTTGGTCAACTGCTGTGCTGACTCTCTGGTTCACAATGGTTCCAGCACCATCTTCTGGGAAAGTAAATGGTGGAATGGGGTAAAACTTAAATACTATCTCCCAGATCTTTTTACATTGGCCACATACAAAAAAGCCTCACTTGCTAAAACAATTGAGATTTTTAGGGTAGACTTTGGCAGCCTATTTGCTATCCCGCAGAACCCAGCCACCACTGGATTCATTCAGGACCAGGCTGATCTTCTGGTAGATATCATCTCTAACCTTACCTTACTTCCTCAAGATGACATGTTACAGTGGAATTCTTCAAACAAAATTTTTTCAGTAAAATCATGTTATAACTTTATTAATGATGGAGGTCTTCTTTTTCAGTACTATGAAGCTATCTGGTGCAGCTGGGCTCCGATTAAAATAAAAGCATTCTCTTGGTCGGTCCTGCATGACAAAATCTTGACTAAGGCAAATCTTTGTAAAAGGGGTTGGGCTGGCCCACATCTGTGTATCTTTTGCAACACATATAAAAATAATCACACACTTATTCATATTTTGCTCTTATACTAGTTTCATTTGGCATGCATTTATTCAGGGAACTCTTTATCCTGCTATTTTTTCCATTGTTGATTTGCTCACAGCTCCTATACCTTTCAAACTGGATTTATTTACCATTGGCTTTAGTACTTTGATTCAAGCCATTTTCTGGATTATTTGGAAGGAAAGGAATAATCGAATTTTTAGAGGGCATTTCAAAGACTCTAAATTATGTATACATGATATCTCTTCTCTTATTTATAGTTGGATAGATGCTTTGGCCACTGGTTTTAACAAAGCAGACGCTCTCTGCTCCATCACCTCTTTCCAGCAGTCTGATAACAATGACCCTTCGACCACTGGGGTATTCTTCAGTGGAACTGTTGACACTCCCCAGCATGGTTCAGTCACAAGGAAGGATCATCCGACTATTGATTAACTTTTTGTTAGTCTTTTTTGATCCTAGACAATTTTACAAACAATACTTCTTATTTGTTGGCCTGTGTTGGCTGTTATAATTCGTGGACTACATGTACACCACTTGTGACATACTTTTTAGCAAAAATTCTATATCTTTTTTGATCTCTCACGGAGTTTTTGCCCTTAGGAGTTATATAAATAGTTTGCCGTTAACCAAAAAAAATATTGCATTTCATATCATGAAGTTTGATAGGGACCGACGCAGACTTTTCAGGTTCAGGGAGAACTAGGAAAGGTTCGGAGAAGGATGAAGAGCATTATCCGTTTGAAACTTATGCATCACCTGAACTGGTTGATTCTGTTTTTGAATAAAAAAAGTCGCTGTGATAGCTGCTACTTAACAGGTATTGCTTATCCAACTAATCACCATACGATTTATTAGATAAGTCTAAGGTATGTGCCAAAACACTAGCATTCCCACATCCGTCTAACTACTGTACAATTTATTGGATAATAAGGCACGGTGCCACGCTGGATGTGTCTTTATATGTGTGAAAGAACCCGAGTGGGTTGACTGGTGAAGTAGTACTGTATGACCCCGAAACAGTGGTGGAATGATTCAGTCAATTGAGATCTCTTTCTTTTGGATTACATTATCCTGTACTATTTATGCAAAGATAGCAAATAGTTAATGATCTTGCTCCTCCTTTTTTGATAGCATGTGAATCTTGCTTTTTAATTCTTTTGATTAGTGTCAAAAATTATCATATTTTGAAGTTATTTACTTATTCATCTAACGTACAAATATCATATTTATCGATTTCAAAAAAAAAACGTAGAATTATCGTAGAAAGTTGTCCTATGGCAATTGCTACCTGATCGTCTAGGTTTTGGCAATCTCTTCTCTTATCAAAAGGTTAGCGTTAGATTTGCAAAAGATTAAAAAAAAAAAAAAGTTAGCGTTAATACAAAGAAACTAGATTCCCCAATCTTATAGTTTATCTTACATTATATTATTGAAATTGATGAATAACTGTCTTGTGTTTGTTTCAGATTTACAAAAGGGAAACGGGAGGATCCTTTCCACTAAATTTTAAAATAAAATTGTATTGAGTCTCTAAACCATGTTTAGGGGTTCGGCCTTGTTCAACGATCTTCCAAATTTCCAAAAATAATAAGACTCTGTACTCCATCTTCTACTCCTTTTTATGGTCTAATACTTTCGCATAACCAAAAAGGACAAATTTGCAACAACCAAAAAACACACACACACACATGATGCTCTACACAAGCAATATGAAAAATACAATATTAAAAAAAAAAATGGAACAAAACGACTTCTGCAATTACACATGTGAGAAGGTACAAGAAAATGGTAAGAAAAGGAGGTCTGGCAAGTGATCAGGAGCTCATGAAAGCCAAGACATTTAGATCATGAGATTTACTAGTAAAAATAAGTTGAAGCAAGATATGGTCAAGCGAACAGAGCATTTATGTTTTGTACTTGAAAATTTATAAAAGGAAAAAGTTAGAAATTATAAATAAAAAAAAATGTTACACATTGAAATCGGATAACGCTGAAATGTCGGAAGGGTTGACATAAAAAAACTTTTGAATAATCGACGGAAACCGGTGAGTGTAAGACAGAGACAAACACAAGTGCGAGTCGATCAAAACAGGGCGAAGCGCCCAAACCCAAGAAGTAATAAACTCAGTCAAACTACTAGTTTGCGGCTCATGTAGACATTTGACTCTAAGCAATTAGACAGGCAGTTGAGATCCAGCTCAACGCCGACATGAAATTTATGAAAGAAACACGTCACCTATTTTGTGGCGTCCATAAATTTGGAAGGATAATGTCAAAATACATGCGAACAAATTAATTAGCATCCACCGACTTTCTCTGAGCGTATAGTCTTCTTCTTGTGGTACATTGCGGACAAGATTAATCTCCCACATAACGTGTATTTTACGTCGTGGGGTTCATGGAGGACAAGTTTTGACTTTTGAGCCAAATTGTAGAGTATTTTTGTCAACCACGATGAAGCATGGTCAGCAAGGTAGGTTAGTCTTTGCTTAAGACTTGGCTACTCATGCAATTTCAAATCCGGCCGATAGCATTGTCCGATACAATGAGTCTTTGTCCTGGATTAGAGCATGATTCTGCAGTCCATATACAACGCTTGCCGTGAAAGCGAAGTAAATAGAACCATATACTTCAGGAACCACCAAAAATGCCAACCAATGTTTAGAAGTAGATTACTTTAAAAACTTACTCTTGCTAATCTATCCATCATTTTATCATCATCGCAATTCAAAAGTTAAGAGAGTGTTAAGTGCTCCTCTAGTCCTCTCCCCACGCAAAAACTTGCATTCCTGGACGTGAGCAGAGAAGAATCATATTTGGGGCCACCACCTCCTATAGTCATACTAGCTACCGCATGACATGCACTCCTCTCGGTTTTCAAGTGAACAAACAAGCTGTTCCATTGTATCTAGGTTGTCCTGCACCTTCGGTTGCGTCTTCTGCAATCATCCAGATTGTCGGTAAGAAAACATAAGAACTGAAGGCCTAACAAATAAATGATACAAATATAAATTGAGACAAAAAAACATATTTGAGCTTGAAAACCCAAGACAAGTACCTCAAGAAGAATGGTGTCTACGGTAAATTTAATAGCATCAGCTGCGTCACGCATCCGTAAATAATACATCCCAGTTTTCAGGCCCTTTGGTTCAGAATATAACGGTTACAAAACTACAATCTGAACATAATATACATATGTTAGATATTTTACCAAGGCAAAGGTTAAGTATTAACCTTAGACCAAGCATAGAAGTGCAATGATGTGAGTTTTCCGTAGTTAGGTTGGTCCATATGAATATTCAGGCTCTGGCTTTGGTCTATGAAGCATCCCCGATCAACAGCCATGTCAACCAGGGTTCTTTGCTTGACCTCCCATACCGTCCTACATAATATATTTTTAAGTTATGATTACAATAAATCCATGTTACATGTTACCATAGTAATAAAAAAAAATGTAGCATACTTATAAATTTCCTTAAGCTTGTCTGGGATTTCTGGAATCTTGGTAATTGAGCCATCATTGTGGATTATCTTATTTTTGAGGAGATGAGACCAGAGACCCATTTCAGTTAGATCATGCAAAAGATGTTTGTTCACCACGATGAACTCACCACTGAAAAATGCAAGAGATCAATACCTGAAGATGAAAGGTATTTCTGGCTGAAACTAAAGGAATTAGAGAATAAGTGCAAAACCTCAGAACCCTCCGACTGTATATATTGGATGTATAAGGTTCAAAACACTCATTGTTCCCAAGAATTTGGCTTGTTGAAGCTGTAGGCATCGGTGCAACAAGAAGAGAATTTCTCACACCATTCTTGGTAATCATGTCCCTCAAAGCATCCCAGTCCCAACGATCAGATGGAATAACATTCCACATGTCAGGTTGAAGAATTCCCTGCAATAAAATGAAATTAACAAAGAGAAAATAACAGATAGTATTAAATGGCTTCAATAGAATTCTAGAGAACGAGTATGATCATAAATCACATCCAATTGATCAAGGGTTGTCATTGAGTATATATTAACTGAGTCAGTCACTGGCAGAAAAACACTCTCGAAAGGTATCATATTTTTCAAACCAAACTTAACAAGTATGACAAAAGAAGGGGAAAGGCAATCTTGAGATGAGAACCTGTAATATAAGTCTCTGACAAACCAATTGGACAAGTCTCAGTGAATGGAATTATGATGTAAGGGTCAAAAATTTTAACCGAATCCAGGCATATGGATCTGCCACAGTGATTTTTATTTCCCATAGCCACCACTACCCAAATGCAACTCTTAATCAAGAGCAAATAAAAGATGGCAATAAACCTGGCTCACGGGACTGCCTTCATATGATTCATAGGTTCTCTCTTTTGCAGCAAGTTCAGAAGAAGCCTTCAAGGCATGGTAATAAATAGTCTCAAATATCTCCTTATTTAGCTGTTGCGCCTGGAGGCAACAAACAAAAAGGAAAAACTCAAGACACGATCATCGGAAAATTAAAACCAAAATAATAACTAGAAGTTCCAGAGTGACCTCTTGTGAATCAAATGGCATGCCAAGTAAGACGAAGGTATCTGCAAGACCTTGTACTCCAATGCCAATTGGTCTGTGCCGAAGATTTGACCTTTTTGCAGTTTCAACAGGGTAGTAGTTCACATCAATTATTTTATTGAGATTTGTAGTAACTATTGCTGTGATCTGTCGAAAAAAAGAGATGCAATATAAGAGGACTTTATGCGCTGAACTGAAATTGACAACTACATTGTCAAGTGAGAGTTTCAAGTAATTAAACAAACCTTAGCTAATTCATTGTGATCAAAAAATCTGTTTCTGGATTCACAACTCCCCACCAGCTTAGATGGGTGAGCCTCGATGGGAACACCCTAAAATCAAGGTTGGGAAAGAAAAACAAAAGACCACAGCATTATGTTGATGCTTTATATCTGAAATATGACAACATATATATACATATATATATATACCTTTTCCCTTACAAATCGTGGTAGAGCAATCGATGCAAGATTGCATACTGCTGTTTCATCAGGACTGGTGAACTCAATGATTTCCGTACACAAGTTTGAGGATTTGATGGTTCCTAAGTTTTTTTGATTGCTTTTTCTATTGCAACTATCCTAAGAGCATTGAAAATGTGAAACTGAGAACAAATATAATAACCAAACGTTTATAAGATTATAACTTGATAATGAAAAAGTATTAAACCTTGAAAAGCATGTAAGGAGTTCCAGTTTCAATTTGCGACTTCAAAATTTCAGACCAGAGATTCTTGGCTGGAATAACCTTCTTTGCTCTGCCCTAAAGTTTCACAAAGCATGAAGCAATTATTGTCAGTTCACTGCAAGACAGCCCTTTGGTTGTGGCCATGGATGATAACATAAGCATGGTTTACCTCTTTCTCATATCTTGTGTATAGTTCTTTAAATTCATCACCCCAACAGTTTGCTAAGCCTGGTGCCTCGTTCGGACAAAATAATGACCAGTTTCCATTTTTCTCAAGGACCCTTTCCATAAAGAGGTCAGGAACCCATAACGCATAAAATAAATCCCGTGCCCTGTGTTCTTCCTAAGAATTGGAAGATAAAAGTATTACGGTGAAGTAAATGTATGCAGTTGGGCAGGGGAAGTGGGACATCATCCATCATGCTGCATCCCATATATTTCTGTTGCTCTATAAACTAGTGAGTAGCTCAAATGGACTGGGCCAGGCTAGGTCCGTTGTGGGTCATGCCGGATCCACGTGCCAGGCCAACTCAGGTTCGTAGAGTAGATCCATTTTGGCCCGTAAATTGGACCGGGCCGATCCAGAAATTTTTAAAAAAAAAAAACAAACCAAAAAGACCATGGGCCTTGGACCGGCTCGACCTGGCCCACCAACGGGCCATGGGCCGTGCTGGGCCCATGACCTGTCAACAAAGGCCCGGTCCTGCCTGGTCCAACCTATGGACTGGCCCAACCCGGTCCAGACTCGATCGGGACTTTGTTTTCCAACTCTACTAATGAGTGTATCATACTTTCCTTTAAAAAAATGCATGTGCTAGGTATAAAAGTTGAAGGAACGGTGAGAATGAGGATAGAAACATTCAGACACTGAGTCTTGCCTAAACTATTGCTTTTGTTACCAAGATCATTATAAGACCTGGATCAATCTAATGCACGTTGGCAATAAGTTGAAGCCTATAGACAATGTTTAAAAAAGCAAAGGAAAATGAAATAAAAAACTAGAATGTTATGTTGTATGCAATAACCCTACCTTCCCATGGTTCTTCCTAAGATCCAAAAATTCAAAAATATCTGCATGCCATGGCTCCAAATAAACTGCAAATGCACCTATATAAGCAACAAAAGCACCAGATGTTAATCATATGATACAGACGTTAATGAGAGAGTAAAGAGCAACTGAGAAATGAAATAAAATAGGTACCCTTTCTCTTGCCACCTCCTTGGTCAACATACCGAGCAGTATCATTAAACACACGTAGCATTGGAACTATGCCATTGGAGGTGCCATTTGTGCCATGGATATAGCTAGTAGTTGCACGTATACTGTGAACAGAAACACCAATTCCTCCAGATGATTTGCTAATTATAGCACATTCCTTCAGAGTATCATATATTCCCTCAATGCTATCGTCTTTCATGCAAATAAGGAAGCAACTGCTTAGCTGACACAACACAACACCACAATAATAAATAGGTCACAAAAGATAACAATGTATACACATAGGAACTGTGATAGTGGAACTTTAAAATCAGTACTTGAGGCCTAGGGGTGCCTGCATTGAACAGAGTTGGGGATGCATGAGTGAACCAGTGTTGAGACATCAAATGGTATGTCTTCAAAACAGAATCAATATCATTCTTGTGAATCCCAACAGCTACTCTCATCAGCATGTGTTGTGGCCTTTCAGCTATCTTTCCAGAAATTTTTAACAGGTACGATCTCTCAAGTGTTTTGAAACCGAAAAAGTCGTAGTCAAAATCCCTGTTGTAGACTATCTCATTGTCCAATCGCTCAGCATTCTGAAGTGCAACATAAACAGAAAGTTATGCAAAAGGATGATAGAACATATAAATGACTATATTAGGCTCAAACATAAAAGGGCCCTTTCTTTTTGAGCAGTTGGAAAAGAGCATTTTATTTCAAACATAAAGGAAGTACAAAGAAAACCAGGCTTATCAAGGAAATGAGCCCAACAACAACAAAGAAAAGAGAAATCAAAAGGACAAAACAGGTAATGATAACAACAAAATTAGAGGATAGCAAGATCAAATAGGCAGCAAGCTCTCCTGCCAGTTGCAGACAAAATCATTTGAAATATACGGAACTAAATAATGGCATCAATACTATAAGGCTCAAACAAATTAGCATACTAGCTATCCAAACTACAATTAAGAAAAAAACCAACCAAGTCAACTTCTTTTTTGTTCATATACACATCACAGACTTGTCATTCATCGACTAGTAGTACAGAACACAAGTTGGAGCCATAAGGGACTTGGATGATACTTATTATTTTTAGTGTTGAGAAAAACTACAAATGATAAACTAACAACATATGAATTAAAGCTAGAGAGGAGTTGTTCAGCTGTCATAAGCAAAAGGTGTTCAATAGGACATGGAATTTTCAAGATGTGTAAGAATTAGAATATAGAACATTTTGTGGAGAAGATGGTGCTAATGCACATTTGTGGAGATCTTCGTGTTAAAGCAATTCTAAAATGTGTCTAATACATCAAGGTTGCAATTCAGAAGTTCCCTTTGCATGTTTTGGTCACGATCAAGCTTAAGAAATCAAGTACGGAGAAGAGATAAAGACTAGTGAATGACAAAGTGCAAATATGGCCACAAGCAAAATTCTGTTTAAAGAACTAAATACTTAGCATCAACGACATGTTAACAAATTCGATACAAGGTAAAAGTAACCCTTCAACAGGGAAAAAGTAAATACCTCCATGATGATCTCATAAACATCGCCTGCAATCAGAGGAGCCTTCAGCCCTGACCTCTTGCTGACATGGTTATACATCTCCTTAATCCTACCCAATCAAAGTCAATAATCAAACACAAAAACAGCCAAAAAAAGGGAAAATTACAAACAGGAAACTTACACCTCCGAGAACGATTCCTTGGTATTCTTATGCAGATTTGAAACTGCAATCCTTGCTGCAAGCTGAACCATAAGGAATCACAATAACACAACTGATCAAATCAAGCCAAGTCAAAGCACCAAGAGCATCTAGAACATGTGAACTACCAGAAGAAGAAAAAAGAAATAATACAATTCTAACCACTACAAAACTCCATAGTATCCTATCGGAGTGCACGTGATTTGGTTTGGTTTGGTTTGATTTGACTAACCATATTAATTGAAAGAAATTGAACCGAACTAAACCAAACCATTAAGTTATTAAAACTAAATCGAACCAAACCGTTAAGTTTTCATTTTGGTTTGGTTTGGTTCGGTTCATAGTTTGTTGTTTAGTTTTTTTAGTGAATACTTTATAACATTACAATAATTAAAATATTGATCAATAATTAACTAAAATACAATACATGATTAAGTATATTACACTTTTCTTAGCCTAGAAAATAGTTTTAAAAGTAATATTAAAAATAATATATAGCAGTATTTTAAAACCATACTTGTTTATCTCTTATCAAGTTTAATTTGAATTAAAAACATAAATTCATGCCTACACTTGAGATATTTAATGATATGTATATATATGTAGATATGGATGTGTATGAACATGTAACGCTTTAGTTAAACCAACCGCTCGAATCAAACCAAACTGGACCATCTTTTATCAACGGACAAAATTCTCGAATCAAATCAAACCAATGTTTATAGAAAAACCAAACCGTAAAACTTAGTTTGGTTTGGTTCGGTTTAGTGATTTGAATCGAAGAATGTGCATCCCTAGTCCCCTAGTATGTTATATTGCAATCTACCACTAGTGTTGGAATCCGGACTGGGTCGGGTCGACCCGGTCCAAAAAAACAAAGGCCCGAGTCGAACCGACCCATAAGCTAGACCGGGCCAGGCCGGGCCTTTGTTGACAGGTCATGGGCCCAACACAGCCCATGGCCCGTTGGTGGGCCGAGCTGGGCCAGCCTAGGACCCACAGTCTTTCTGGTGTTTCTTTTTTTTTCCTTTTTTAATTTCAAGGCCGGCCTCACACGACTCAGTCTAATTTATAGGCCAAAATAGACTTACTCTACGGGCCTGACATGTGGGCCTGGCACGGCCCACGACGGGCCTGACCCGGGCCAGCCTGACCTGACCGAATTTCCATGTCTATCTACTACCGCAGAGAACTCACTCCGAGAGCATATCATGTTTGGATGGGGAAAAAAATGCTTTAAACCTCGGATTCTCTCAAAAACAGTTCAAACTCAAAATAAATTTTATAGATAGGTTCGGGAAAATCCAAAGGGAAAAATCAACAAAAGAAACCAAAAATCATTTTAAATCACAATCACGAAGCACATCATACCACAGAGTAGTCCGGGTGGGTGGCGGTCATGGCGGCCGCGGTCTCGGCAGCGAGCTCATCGAGCTGGCTGGTGGTGACGCCCTTGTAGATTCCGGCACACACCTTCTGGGCCACCAGAACGGGATCGCAGTGGTCGGTGTTGAGCCCATGGCTGAGCTCCTTCAGCCTCGCCGTGATCCTGTCGAAGTGGACCGACTCCTGCCGCCCATCTCTTGTCACCACGTACATCTCCGATCCGTAGGGAACCACGTGGTGGTTGTGGGGGTTCTAGGGTTTCGATTTCGAAATGGGGGGAGGGGTTTCACATGAAGAAGTGGAGGTGGTTGTGATTTTGGCGCGAAAGAACTCTGGGTTTTCATTTTTCGCGGGGGGGGAGGTCTGATATTCCTTTTTATTTATTTATTTTGACTTCGTTATTTCTTCTGAAAATCAATTATAGACTACGAAATCTATTTAATCAAGTTATCTAAAATACAGTAATAAAAATGCAATCTCCACTTTTTGTCGTAGAAAATAGTCCCTATAAGTGCCTACAGTAATTTTTCTAGTAACCACCTGTTTTTTTTTAACAATAAAATCTATTTATATGATTAGTTAATCTTCAAAATAATTTATTAAATATTAAAGTTTCAACATAATTTGAATTATATTCACTGTTAATTTTTAATCTAAAATTTAACGGTTAAAATTTAACAAAACATGTTGAATTTTAAGACTTTTAGATTAAGAGTTAATAGTTTTTTGATTTAAATAAAAATTTTCCTATGTATTTGTAGATATTTAATAAATATATCTTTATAGTTATTTTTT
>JAMKQA010017921.1:0-30083 GCA_024699735.1 Posidonia australis | reverse complement strand
TTGTTACACGGGGCAAACAACATTCACACAAACCCACCATACCATAACAACCACTTAACATTCATTAAAAATCACCTTTTAACCTTTAAAAGTCAGGGCAAAAATGGCATACCGAATTTCAATTCGGTATTCCGAAATTTCCTGTTTCGGTCGATCGGAAAATCTCGGTCTACCGAAACCCTACGTTCTGGCTTAATCTGCTAGGATTTTGGTATACCGAATTCCTCACAGACAGGGCACACTCTGTTCCGCAACGACGGAAATCGCCCAAAGTGGGAGTCCCGATCGGACGCCCCAAACAAGCATCATAAATTTCCATAAAATCATGGTGTGTAGACCCTCAAGTCTACTTCAAAACCACTCAAACCATTCATGATTTCATCAACCACAGAAGAAGATATAAAATCGCAAAGGAAACATGCTCAGAATGAAACCTTAAAACATTTAAGGTATAACTCCTCAAAACTCCCAAAATTAACACAATCTAGCATGATCCTTACACATACACATTATTGAACTCATTTCCATCATTCCGACTATTTTTCTATAGTTTTTCATGCATTTATCACAATTTTCATGCAATTAATCCTACTGTTAACAAAACATCAAACGGAGGAAAGGGATGGGGTCGCGTACTAGGCACAGCACACGGCGACCTTCCCCACACCCCGACGAACCTCCTCGCGCCCCAGCGGAGCCTCCACTGCCAGCGGAACGCACAGGCAGCTCACCACCTCCTCCCAACTCGCGCGCCTCAGCTCCCTTTCTTCTCTTCCATTCCTTTCTCGCAGCACTCTCCCCCTGCCCACTCCCGTCTCCTTCTCTTACTTCCGCCACCGCTCACTTGGCGCCGGTCACCCATCCTGTTGGATGAGATGGGGAGGCACGGGCCTCCGTCGCTGGTGGCACGGGTGGAAGAAGAGAAAGAAGAAGACGAAGAATGGGTGGAAGGGCGTGGCTCGTGAGAGAAAAGAAGAAAGAGGAAGAAAAGAAAAGAGGAAAGAACGACACGCAAATCGAGGCAACTGTGCATCCTCAAATCGGACTCCACATGGATCCTAAATCACGAGCAGATGCACAGAAAGCCAACCACAACCTCACATAACCAAGAAACAACATATTACCCATTAATAAACCATTATACACAATATTGCAAATAATTACATGGTTTTTAATAAAAATGGATAATCAGGCCCAGATATCACACTTATGCTAAATAGGAGTGCATGGGTTGTAGAGTGTGTCCTAATGCTTAGAAATGTCACCTGTGTAATGGGTCAAGCATTGATGCAAAGATATTGCATAAATAAGATCAAAGACTTAAGAACTTCAAGTGATTTTCATCCTTGCTTTACTATATGTAAAATATGGTAAACCATGCATGGAAAGGGCTAAAAACAGAATAGGGTCTTCCTAGTACATCCAGGAAGACAACCAAAGAAAACCAAAAGCAAATCGAAACGGGAAACATGCTAAATGCCAATGCCAATGCCAAAAGCTATTGTGTGTAACGGAAAACAGGCAGGTGCGCTTGTATGGTGCAACAGACTGGTGCTCTAGTCTGGTGTGCCACCTAGGTGCTCTAGTGGGGCCAGGAAAATGTGCCAAGGAAAACACCAGAAAGCCATGTAGTGCAATGTCATGTAATATAATGGGTTCCAGAATGTTATGCAATGCAAAGTCCTTGTAAACTCAAGAAATGCAATTTAAATATCTAGGAAAATCCAAACATGAAAAGATAACATGGATCTTGTGCTCAAGGGTTGCAAGCCTCACACAAGATCACACCCTTTTCATGTCAAATAAATTCAACAAGATTCAGCCATGCTACCTGGATCATGGGTTGATGCATAAGAATCTCCACATAGGAGTTTATGGGGCAATCAGCCTACCAGATTTCAGCAATAGGTTAAGTATACAAAGTGCAAAAGTCTTGAAAACAATGCCATCTTGGGTTGAAATCATGCATGCAAAGACATGTAATATCAGAGAATCAACACCAAGAGAATCAGAGTCAAAATCATCTGAGAAACCATGCAGATGATGCTACAAACAGGGTAATTTGCTCTCTGACCAGACTGACGCACCAGAATGGTGCACCAGAGTGGTGCTCTGGTTAGGTGCACCACTCTGGTGCTCCAGTTTGGTGCGCCAGAAAGGTACACCCTAGAAAACCTGAATCAGACTACTGTATGGTTCAGAATCTGGTCCAGATTTCAGAGATCAGTGATTTTTCTTTAATCAGATCAGCTATGCAAATGATTAAAAAAAACTAAAACATGATGAGACATAATCGAATGAAAGCCTTTTATCATTTAGCTTCAAATCATGCTAAATCATGGGTTAATGGTTGTATACTTGCATAGGATTCTTAAGAATATGCATGAGTGAATGAGATCAATATTATTATGCAAATGGTAAACACAAAGAAGGTATATTGACTGTTAACCTCCTAGCATATGATTGCATGAATCATGGTTCTCTATGTAAAAGAAACAGAGATGAAAGGCAAATTTACAGAAATGTTATAATGCAGTTTTTTTTATACAGATTTTACACATAAGGTATTCTACACATGGAGCAATCATCTCATCATAAAGTTCTCATGTAAATAGCAAGAAAACAGATTATCTATGGGGTTCATGGCATGTTTTATCCAGTGCAAGAACTAAGAGTAACAGAAAGGAAAGGAACTTACCTTGTCCAAGGTGTTCCTTCTTAGAAAACCCAAGATAATACGATGCTTGTTGCTTTGGAGGGACTGGGGATGTTTTGGAATGCAAGGGTATGCTCAAGAAAATGAGAGGGAGTTGCTGGAATGAGTAGATAGCTTGCTCAAGATCCTCCAAATGGTTGCCTATAGGGGTCTTTATATAGGATTTTGCAAAAATAACTCCCATGGAATGCAGGCAGCCTCATAAACGATGAGCCTGGCGTAGATTCCATGGCATATTCGCTGGTGAAGGTTACAGACATGGGAGGTGGAAAGTCAGCAGCCAGCAGCCTGAGAAGTGGCTGTGCGCCAGCTTGGTGCTCTAGCATGGTGCTCCAGCTATGTGTGCCATTGTAGTGCTCCTGCTCGGTGCTCCAATCAGGTGCTCCACATTGGTGCTCTAACTTAGTGCTCTCCCCTACCTGTCTGAATTTCTAATTGGGTTGTGGCCCTGCTATAGGTTTGTGGTTGGTTTAGCTGATGGGATTGAGTTTGGCACATCCAAAGCAACATCTGGAAAGTTTATCAATGAGCTACCTCAAAATCAGGGTGTCTACAGATGCTCCTCCCTTAGCGAGGTCAAGGGACGAAAGGAGCCATGACCGATGCTTAGGGTTGACAAGATACCCCCATTTTGAGGTTACAGAAGAATGGTGTTTGCTGTAGGCAGTAAGTCACATATCCAGTGGATGCACCGAAAACCATGACTTATTGCCTTATGCAAATGCAAAATGCGTGCGACTGATCTACATGCTGGAAATGTGATGCCAATGCGTAGACAAATGCAAGTGCCGATCTTGAAAGCTAATGCAAAACCGATACTTGACGTAAGAATGGATGCTTGCATAACGATGCAATGCTGATGCTAGTGCTAAAATGATGGCAAAGATAAAAGAAATCCCGCACATAGATGGAACCATTGGCAGGAAAATGATAAGTTGTCGGACTCATCAACCGGATTATTGAGGGTATCTATCTGAGGAGGCGGGATATGACAAGTCAATCGAGTCTTGTCAACCCGATCGCCAGACAGCATGACGGTTGTCAACCGAGTAGTTAGGTATACCAGCCCAAATGGAAGGGGCATGACAAACATACTATTTGTCAAACAAGAAAGAAAGGGCCCAGTCCGCACGGACTGAGGGCAAGCAAAGGGATTTCGCGCCCACGAAAACACAAAAGAGAAAAGGATAGAAAAGGACCTTGACCGCCTAGTCAAAAGGTCAAGTAGCTGGATTTCACGCCCGCGAAAATCCAAGGAACAAGAAAGGAAATGAACTTGACCGCCCGGCCAAAAGTCGACTTTGACCGCCCGACCAAAAGTCGACTTTGACCGCCCGGTCAAAAGCCAAGGAGAAGGATTTCGCGCCCGCGAAAATCCAGAAGACACTAACCTTGACAACCCGGTCAAAGGTCGACTCTGATCGCCCAGTCTGAAGCCACAGAAAAGGATTTCACACCCACAAAAATCCAGGAGAAGCAAATGACATTGACCGCCTAGTCAAAGTCAACAGGCTGGATTTCGCGCCCACGAAAATCCAAGAGAGGCAATGACGTTGACCACCTGGTCAAAGTCAACATGCTGGATTTTGCTCCCACGAAAATCCAAGAGAGGCAAATGACGTTGACCACTTGGTCAAAGTCAACATGCTGGATTTCGCTCCTACGAAAATCCAAGAGAGGCAAATGACGTTGACTGCCCGGTCAAAGTCAACAGGGTGGATTTCGCGCCTGCGAAAATCCGAGGCAAATGACGTTGACCACCTGGTCAAAGTCGCATGCTAGACTTCGTGCCCGTGAAAATCCAAGAGAGACAAATGACATTGACTGCCCGGTCAAAGTCAATAGGCTGGACTTCGCACCCGCGAAAATCCAAGAGAGGCAAATGACATTGACAGCCTTGTCAAAGTCAACAAGTTGGATTTCGCGCTCGCAAAAATCCAAGAAAAGCAAATGACATTGACCACCCAGTCAAAGTCAACAAGCTGAATTTTGCGTTTCCGAAAATCCAAGAAAAAGAGGTAGAAGGATCTCATCCGTTTAGAAGGAGAACCTGAAAAAACAAAACGATGATCCCTGGATTGTCCCCTAGGAAGGAAATTGGTTGCAATGGTGCTCTAAAGGGTGAAACTGTAAATATGCTTGTTGCTGGCTTTTTGACTGTAATACTGATGTATGCAACATCCTTGTTGAAATTCTAACCTCAATTGATTTTGTTCTGCAGGTTTGCAAAAAAGTGCAAGTTTATGTGCAATTTCCCAAAACTGGAGGGGCCTTATCGTAATTTGCCCAATATGACAAACTATTGATGATATTTGAGATTCAGCCTAATTTTGTGAATATCTGCTTCACATATAACTTCCTGCATCCTCTGTGGACTATGTTGCAATTTTGCGAATGGTTGGGGAATTTTCTACAAATTACCCCGTCTGGTGATTTTTCGCAGACCATGAGCTGGCTTCTTCTTGAAACTTTATATTTTGCTCCTGATGGCAAGCTGCAGAGTGTCAGGGGTTGAAATGCAATTTTCACAGCCATTTTGCATTGTGGATCTCATGCATTAAATTATTTGCATAAAGGGGCCCACTGGATAACTGCCATAACTGTCAAGGGACATTCTTCTTTTCTCCCTACTTGCTGGAACTACATGTGAGCTTGTGCTGCCTATCTTTTCTGCTTGGTTCTGCTATTATTTTTGGTTGATTTGATTTCCCTCCCATTCATAGCAACACTCCTATGCATACATTTTTTTTTCTCTTTTTTTTGATCTTCTTAAAGTGTGTGCCCCCTCCTTCCTCCTTATTACTTCTCTTCATCTCCCCACACGAAACCCATCTCCTCCCCCATTCTCTCTTCATCTCTTCTTCCTTTCTCTCCACCCCTCTCATCTCTTCACGGTGGTGGCGCGTTGGTGGTGCGGCGATGGGGTGCTCTCGGCCGGTGCGGGGGTATGGTGAGGCGACGAGGTGCGGTGAAGACCTGGCGGCTAGGTGCAGCGACGATGGACCGTACTCTCCATGATTGGTTGGAGAGGGGGTCGCCGGTGGAGGTATCTCGATATCCCTCTCTTTGATCTTGCTCTTGCCTGGGCTTGCATTTCCTCTTTGGCCTTCTCTTGGGTGGTGGTCGGGCAGAGGGTTTTGGCTGTTGGGGGTGATGACGGGTTTGGTGTGGTGATGTGGGTCGACTGGTAGTAGTGCCGGGGATGGTTTTTTGGTGGAGTTTTGCCGTGTGGTGGGTTTTTGGTTGGTAGGCGGGCTAGTTGCTGGGTTTTGGTGGGTCGGCCGATAGTGGTGGGCTGATTGTTGGGTTTTTGGTGGGTGTTGGCCGTGAGGTGACAGGCTGAAGTGGTGAAGAGGTTGACGGTTTTAAGTAGACAAGGTTGCTGCCATATTACGTTTTATGCCATGATAAGCTATTTTGAATCAATGTATTGCCCATTTTAAATCAACCATCTAGAATGTTTCATTATAGCCCTTCATGTTTCAACTTATAAGCACGGATAGCAAGAGCATCAATATTGCCACATAAGTCTCACATTTCCATGTAATTATTTGTTTACTGTTTAAACTCCTCCATAATGCTGGGCTGTAACTGTACACCTGTTCATATTTGCGTTTCTGTCATCTCATGCCATAGTGCTTTATTTAAACGCTCTGCCTTTTCTATTTTGCCATTGACTGTAATGCAATACTTGACTTTGACTTGGCAATTATCATACTTGCTGTTGTTGTTTGGCTTTAATGTTGTATTTTCCCCTTTCGTAGGACGACCCGGTTCCCGAGGAGGGAATGCCACAGCTCTCACGGGATACGTTGTCTAGTTCTCGCTCCCGACGGTGAGGTAGTTCTTCGAGGTCACGTGCCTCCAGCAGCTCGACACCTGCTGTCCCTGTTGAGGTAAGCCCAAATTTGAAAGTAATATGTACAGGATATAAGTTTAGCACTCTGTCTGACAAATGCATTCTCAGGAGTCTCGCAACTTTGAGGGGAGGCTGCTTAGCGACCATCATATCTACGAGGGCCCCGACTTTGTAGTAATTTTTCTTGCTTTGGCATGCCTTAATCATGATACTCTGCTTTCTGACTTGGTATTAATTCTATTCTTGATATTTCAGGCTGGTGATGCAAACCTGATAATGCGGTGTCACTGGGCCTCGATGCTCGACCACTTCCACCATCTACCCGAGTTTCTGTAGGATTTTCTCCTTCACCGGTCCCCATTCGGTGGTTTACTACACATACCGGTCATCCATGGTCACTACAACTTCTTCCGAGCTTTGGTGGAGAAGTGGAGGTTCGAGACGCATACCTTCCATTTCCCGTTCGGAGAGTTGATCATCCTACCTGACCAGTGGGCCTTGCTGACAGGTCTTCCTTTCGACGATGAGCCGATCATCGGTGAGACGACACATGGGATGCATCTGGCTCTAACACACCTAGGCCGTGTTCACCCAAAGCCACCTAGGGGGAAACACATGGTCACAGTGGGATGGCTGAGAGAATGGGACCAGTTCTGGCCCAACCTCGAGCCCGGTAGTGACGAGGCAGACTTTGTACTGAGGCATTTTTGCTGGATTTATCGGCGATGGTCTTTTGCGATTCCTCTACCTACTGCATCCATGTAGATTGGTTAGCATACCTAACTGTAACGCCCCGATCCCGGGTACGCTACCAAATCACACACAAGCATAATTACACAAAATTACTGAACAAATATAACTGTAACTAAGGCTCACCTTCAGGATCACAATGTGCGGCTAGAAGCACCAACTCCTGCACTGGGACTCGGCTGCACACGGTCTGAACCTGAAAACCAAATAGCACGCGTGAGTGACATCTAAGTCACCTAGTACGCCCCCCAAAACACACAACCACAAAAAAAACTCGGCAAAACCAATAGAAACTCGTTTTTTATAATTTTGCAAAACTTGGTTTTCTCCCTTCTTCTTTTTTTATTGAAAATCATCTTTCCTTTATTAAACAATCATTTGGGAATTCAATCCCAAAACCATATTCTTTTCAAAAGCCATATCTCTTTTCTTTTCTCAAACATCTTGGAAATTTGTTCCAAGATCACATTTTGTTTCAAAACATTCCTTTCAAAAAAAATTTGGAATTCATTTTCCAAAACATTTCCATTTTCAATACTGGGGATTACTTCCCAAATTACACATTTTCAAATCCACATTTCTAACCAGATCCAGCCTAAAACACAATGCCCTATTGGGCTCAAAATCAAATCATAAACATTGGCTGGCAACTGGTTAAAACATTATCATTTCCTTTCAGGATTTTAGGACCATTTCATCAGTCCAATCCTGACCAAAACACATTTCACTTTCTTTATTCATTTCCACTTTTCTTTACTGTTGTTACCTTGATCCGGGGTAACCAGGCACACTAGTAGTAGGCGAGGACATCCTTCCCCTACCTTCCTGCACTGCCGCGATGAGATTCCCCGTGCGGGATGTCACCGCCCTGGCCTCAATTTCATTTCCATAAGTGCACGGGGATACGTATTTGTCTGACGCCCCAGTCGGTGACCCGAACAACTAGGTCCAATGACCCAGGCTCAGCCTACACTGTCGGTGACCCGAACAACTAGGCTCAAAAGCCGAGGCTCAGCCTACACAACTACGAGCTCGGTGACCCGAACAACTAGGTACAACTACCCAGGCTCAACCTACATCGGCGGTGACCCGAACAACTAGGCTCAAAGGCCCAGGCTCTGCCTACACCGTCTCAAGCTCGGAAACCACAGTCTTGTTCATAACACATTATTAGTGTTCCATTTCAAAACTCTTTCCACTTTTCAAAAACCATTTTCCATTCCATTGTTATCGTTGCAGGACTTTATTTCCTTGCAACACTTGACTCTCCACTGGGGTCCCAACTCAAGCCATCAAAACCACATTTAAAACCATAAATTGGGTCTTATGCCCAAAACCACACAAAATCATCTTCTACATTCGTTTATAGGGTTAAGGCCCAAAACCACACCCAAATCCATTTGTTTGGGGTTCCACATGCCTCCATGTTGTTACACGGGGCAAACATCATTCATATAAACCCACTATACCATTACAACCACTTAACATTCATTAAAATTCAAATTTTAACCTTTCAAATTCAGGGCAAAAACGGCATACTGAATTTTCAATTCGGTATACCGAAATTTCCTGTTTCGGTATACCGAAATTTTTCGGTATGCCGAAACCCCCTGTTTCAGTCGACCGTGCAATTTCGGTATACCGAAATCCTAGTTCTTGGCTTAATCTACTAGGATTTCGGCATACCAAATTTTTTCGGTATACCAAATTCTTCGAAGATAGGGCACACCCTTATTCAGGCAGTGAAAAATCACCCCAAGTGGGAGTCCCGATCGGACCCCCCAAGCATGTCTCATAAATTTCCATAAAATCATGGGGTGTAGACCCTTGAGTCTACTTCAAAACCCTCAAACCATAAATGATTTCATCAATCACACAACTCATACGAAAATCACAAGGAGAAAGGGCTCAAGAACGGCTACTATAGCCTTCAACCCTAAAATCACTTTTTCCCCCAAACATGAATCCTAACCGCATGATCTCTACATTCTCATGCAATACATCACATTTCCATTCATTTCATGATTTTTCCACGATTTCTCATGCATTATCTTGATTTTCATGCAATTAATCTACTGTTAACAAAATGCTAAACGGAAGGAGGGGAAAGGATCGTGTACCTAACTCAGGCCTCTAGCGACCCTTACCACACTCCAGCAAGCCTCGGCAACCTCCGGAGAACCTCCCCTACCAATGGAACACCACGAGTAGCTCGCACCACCTCCTCCCAGCTTGCGCACCACTGCTCCCTTTCTTCTCTTCCTTTCCTTTCTTGCCGCGCTCTCCCTCTGCCCCCTCCTGCCTCCCACTCTTATTTCTACCTCTGCTCGCTTGGCACCGGCCACCCATCCTGTCGGATGAGATAGGGAGGCATGGGCCTCCGTCGCTGGTGGCACGGGTGGAAGAAGAGAAAGAAGAAGACGAAGAATGGGTGGAAGGGCGTGGCTCGTGAGAGAAAAAAAGGGAGAAAAAGGAAGAAAAGAAAAGAGGAAAGAATGGCACGCAAAACGAGGCAATTGTGCATCCTCAAATCAGACTCCACATGGATCCCAAATCATAAGCAGATGCACAGAAAGCCAACCACAATCTCACACAACCAAGAAATATCAAGTTATCCATTAATAAATCATTTATACAATATTGCAAATAATTACATGGTTTACAATAAAAATAGATAATCAGGCCCAGATGTCACACTAACCAATTTGGAGCACCTGGATCACTACGACTTGGCAGGAGCCAGCTATACCTGGTTGCTATGTGGACTTGACAACGTAGTCAGGCTGGGGTGCCGCTCTTACATGGGATTATATCCTTTACTAACTGTGAGTGTTTACTTTATTATTTTGCAAAACAAATTTCCTCTTTGATTAATATCTGATAAACTGACTTCTATCTGCTATTGCCAGTACTGGATTATGGAGCATATCACACGAGGGCATAGCTTTGGCCGCCTTCGTGACGAACTTCTACCTCTCCCTCACCAGTGGGTCGAGCCTGACCACTGGGCTGCTGCAGCGGTTTATAGTTATGAGTCCTACTGGTATCTGCTGGACCTGGTAGAGCTCGAAGATGTAAGTTTTCTTTTTATGTTGTTGCCTTCAGTTTCTTTAAGCCTGTATTGCCTGAGTTGCTTATACTTGTCTATTTTTTTGTAATAGGTTCATCTATGCCCATTTGCTAGATACGATGGCTTTAACTGGGTACCTCTGAACACTAGCTGTGTTTTGAGGGACAAGCAGGTGAAATTTTACTATTTGAAGAAATCAACATACTTTCTCCTAGGGCGCATGAGGCACCAATTTCAAAATGAATTCTGCATTCCTGCCCCTCCTCCTTCCGACATGGATCGCCCGGCCTCGACTCGTGCTGTGGCCAAATGTCAGCATGCGGCAGCTGTGGCCTCTCAAGACAGGCATGTCCTTCGAGAAGTCAATTACACGGATTATCTGGCTTGGTACAGACGAGTCGGGAAGCCGTATCTAATTGAGGAGGCCGTGGGGATAGCCAGCGCAGGATGTGGTATGCCTCTGACTGGGCTAAGGTAAATTTACTGCAATTTCTTGCTTAACACTTCCATTCATATAACAAGATAAATCTGATATTGATTTATATTATAGGGTTTCGAGGAACAATTTGCCTCCTTTTACGCGGACTTTCGGCAGAAAAGGGTATGTTTCTTGCTTTTATAAATTCCCATTTTCATCACCAACATGCCTAACATATTTGCAAATTTACAGGAATTGTGCTAGCGCAACATCATCCAGGTATTTCTTTTCTTTTGCTTTTGCTATTTCGCTTAACAACTCTGGCCACTAACACAAGGCTTGATATTCTTTTCACAGCAAGATTTCCCAGCCCACGAGGTGAATGCAGCTAGCAGTGGGGAATTCACCATGGCGGTATCTGAGGAGGACCATTCTGACACTGAGGTTTCCCAGAGGGTCCAAAGATCTGTCGCCCGCTCTCAAATTGCTACTGCTGCCCAGTGGTCACGTCGGGTCACCCGACGAGGAGCTCGTCTTTTGGCTAAGAGTTTTCAAGACGTGTCGTCTGACGAGGAGGAGTTGGACGAGGAATAGCCATCTTTTAATTCTTTGCTATAAGTCAAGCTTTGTATTAACACTGTGCCTTGAACATTGTAAATCTGTTTTGAGAACTTTCTTGGAATGACAAATCTAAATTTTGGAATGCGCCCCTTTCTAGGGGTATTGTCTGTGTATGCTATATGAAATTTCTATGCAGGTTTAAGAAGTTGGTGCTGATTTGGCGAGGTTCATATTTTAGTGCTGCCGAAATTTTCAACTAGGGGGTGCGCCACCTTGGTGCTCCTCCCAAAAATGGCCAGCTTGCTTTCTTTTTTTGCTGAGACTCTTTGATTCTTCCCTATATAAACTTGCATTCCCAATGAGATATACCGCCGCCCTCACAGCAGAAATAACCTCTTTTTGGTCGTTTCTGGGCTCCAACTGCGCTACACCTTGCATCCCAATGGTACGTGAATCCCCATTTTGGAATAACTCTCTGCATATGCATATGTTTTTTGCTTCTTCTTTTTTCTGCTAGTTTTTTCATGCCTTGCTACACAAGAAGGAAAGCAATATACAGATTTCATACATTGCAATAGCATCCCGAATTTACAACAAGACATTATTCTGAGCATGCCCTTTGATTCATATTCTCTATGTCTTTTCCCCATATTGAGATCATATTCTGCTGGATTGTTTTGTTTGCCCCATACTTATGCCAAGTTCTGCTTTTTTCCTGCCATATCTGGCCCAAACTCGTGTCCACAGGGCTATCCCACCATGGTGACACCAAAATACTATTCAGATGTTCTGCGTGCCTGGATTAATGCTTTAACGGCCGCAGATCGCGAGCAATTGCGGATTTAGGGCATATCTTTGACCCTATTAAACATAGCTAAAGTGGAAGTGAACTGGCACCTGTTATGTGCTATGGCTCGATTTTGAAAGTCAGCTTTCCACGTTTTATGCTTCGGCGAGACGGAACTAACTGTAACCTTGGAAGAAGTCAAACAGATATGCGGCCTGTCACCGTACATGTCTCCGCCTGTCTTTATGCACCGTAATAGTTATGCTTTGGTCTTGAGCCAACTAACTGGTTTATCTCGGAGTGCTTGCGAGAAGAGCCTCATTTGTAAAGATGGATCGGCTACCATGCTACGCTTAGATCATTTTGATAAGATTATCAACAACCGTTCCTCCTTTGGTAGCTTGTGGCTTCATGGCTTTGTGGTACGCTTTCTTGGAGAACTCATTTTTAGTCATGGCCAGATGATAGTGGCTATCGAAGTTGCAGAAATAGCGTCGGCAATGGTTACTCGCCATATTGATCTTGCTCCCATTCTTCTGGTAGAGACCTATGTCGGCTTGGATCAGGCATTGAAACGTTCCAGGCATTTCTATGGCTACAGTGCTCTTGTGCAAGTGAGTAAACCATGTTATTTCAATGTTCTGTTGTGTTTACCCTGATCATGCTCTGCTTTCTCCTGCCAGGTTTGGTTTGCTAACCATATGGGAATGGAAGTCTTGCGCTCTCAGCATTCGACATTTGAAACCTATAGCCATACCAACCATTCACAAACCCTTCCAGGCATTCATGAGCTGTGCGGCAGACTGCGGAATCTTACCAAGGACATTGTGGTTTGGCGTATTCTATTCTTAACCCCAAAATCCTTTATTGTCTTCTTTAATGATAGGGACATGCGACTGGTTGTCCTTCTGGGGCTAAGAGGCGTTGTGGAATATCATCCTGCCCGTGTTCTTCTCCAATTCGGCTTTTGCCAGGATTCAATTGAGCAAAGTCCCATCCCTGTTTGCTACAAGAGATATCTTCTTGATTTTGATGTGACAACCTCAGAACTAGCCTGCATGACGCATGTCGGTATTCAATCTTCTGATCTTGCTATTACTGAGCGTTCAGGCTGCACAGCAGAGTATGAAGCTAAAATACGAGAAACATGGCCTATAAGTGAAATTCCTCCTAGTGGTACTTGCTTTACAGGGACTGGCATCTCAAAGAGGCCTAGAGTCGATTGAGATCATCTAGCATGTTTTGTAAAATGGGCAATAATAGATGAGAAATTTGCTTGCATATTATGCCATCTTGTAATGCTTGTGCTTGTTCCCACATTCTTTATAGCATTGTCTCCAAGATTGACTTAGAATGGCAGCTGGCATGCCCCTAGTCAAAGACTTTTCCACCAAAAAGTGACTAACATGCCCTAGTCAAAATTCCCATTTGCCAATATTACAACTCAAAAAAGCAGCTGGCATGCCCCTGGTTGGAATATGGCAAAATGTCTTGCAAAATGATACAAAAATATGCAGCATTTTAAATGCTAAATGTTGTGCAAAAGTGCAATGCAGAGATAGGATTGATGCATGATTAATAGACGTTGGTGCCCTCAGCACCAATGAAGCTTGTATTGCCTGCCATAAGAAGTGAAAATGTCCTCAACTCACGTGGCACTAACCTAGACACTTAGGTTTATTTGTATCTCTCCTTTAGATGTCATGGACTTCATGCCAAATTCTTAGGGCCCTACACCTACTCTTTTAATGATTCATATTTCTTTTTCTCCCTCAAAGGCATACTTACTTACCTTATTCCTGCTTGGAGGTAATAAACACCTAAGTTGAGGGGTGGTTGCTCTTTCTGTTTGATATAAAAGGGGTGGCTAGTCCCTTTGCAAATGTAGGATCTATTGGTGTATGCTTCGACTCCTCTCCAAGTTATATGGGAGGAATAGGGTTGTCCTGTATGCCTCTCTCAGTGGAGCTAGTTTCTATCTACTACTTCTGTCTCCTTATTTTCTTTTGTACTCCAAAGTCTATATTTTTCTTTATTGCTCACACTCTCTCTAGACCTAACATTTTTTCTCCCTCTATAGATGTAGGCCCCTCAGGGAATCTGTGCATTTCGTCCATGTCACTGAGTAACCGCTCCCTCACACCTTATGTCTCATGGGTAGTAACATGTGAGGAGAACCAAACTCTTCCTAAGCAAGCTGGCTTCCGATTTTCCTCATCAAGCATTGATAATGCTTTGACTACAATGCAAAAGAAAAGTGTAGGACATTATTCATGTTATGCTGGGATGCAATAGCCTAAAATATTAGCAGGTGAATGCGAAGGAAAAAACATGGAAATGCATGACTCACGGTGCAAGGCTTGGGATTGACGAGGAGTCATTGGTAGTACTTTTTCAAATAGGAGGCATTGACAGGTTCTGATTGCTCCCTATGGTCCATGTCTTCAAGAATGATTGCACCTCTAGACAAGGATTCCATTACCACAAATGGTCCACACCAGTTGGGCTTGAATTTTCTTCGTGCATCGAGCAAATGAATGGCACGCAAAACCAAATCACCTGGCTCAAAGCTTCTAGGTCGGACTTTCTTCTGATATGCTCGGGCCACTCGCTTCTAGTAGCATTGGGCATGATGTAAGGCTTGCAATCTGCGTTCATCGATCAAATCTAACAGAACACAGTGATCTTGGATCCATTCTGGCTCCTCCAATTCTGCTTCTTTCAAGATTCTTAATGATGGGATTTCTACTTCAAAAGGAAGAACTGCCTCCATACCATATACCAAAGAATACAGTGTTGCTCCTGTCGAGGTCCGGACCGAGGTCCTGTAGGCCCATAACGCATAGGGCAGCTTCTCATTCCAATCTCTATGAGTCTCAGCCATCTTTTTCAAGATTTTTACTAGAATTTTATTAGCTAACTCCACCGCACCATTCATTTGTGGTCGATAAAGAGAGGATCTGTGATGCCTGATCTTGCAATTCTGAAGAAAATCCTTGACTCTCTTTGTTATGAAGTTGGTCCCATTATCTGATATGATGGCATATGGAACCCCGTATCTAGCGATAATATTATTCTTGGTAAATTTCTCTGTAACTGCTGCTGTGACTGTCTTATATGATGCCGCCTCAACCCATCTTGTGAAATAATCGATGGCTAACCGAATGTAGCGGTGCCCATTGGATGCAGCAGGATGAATGGCCCCGTTAACGTCAATTCCCCAAGTGGAAAAGGGCCAAGGTGATGACATGCTATGTAATTGTTGTGGGGGAGCATGTATGAAATTGCCATGTATCTGGCAATTATGGCATCTTCTCACAAATTGGCAACAGTTTGTTTCCATAGTGGACCAGAAATACCCCTGTAGCAAAATTTTCTTGGCCAGGAGAACCCCATTCATATGTGGACCACAGGTGCCTGCATGAACCTTTAACATTAGCATATCTACTTCCTTTTTGTCCACACATCTGAGAAGCATATGGTTATAAGATCTTCTGTATAATTGTCAGGCCCTGAGTAAAAATTTAGAGGCCAACCGTGTCAAGGTCTTTTTATCTATTACAGAAATGCTAGGAGGGAAACTGCCTGACTCCAGGAGAGTTTTAATATCGTTATACCAGGGCAATTCAGTTGACGATGGCGCTTCTTGAATATGCATACAATGTGCTGGCTACTCAACACAAGTGACTAGGATGTCTTTGGCCTGTGCCTCTGAGAGTGATAACCATGATGCCAGGGTAGCTAGAACGTCTACGTAGGCATTCTTAGCTCGCTTCATGAAGGAAAATTTAACATCCTTGAACTCTTCAATCAATTTCAACAAATGTTCATGATATAACATGAGCTTCTGTTCTTTCGTCTTCCAGTCACCATTGACTTGTGAAATAACCAGCATTGCGTCGCCATATACGTGGAGTTCTCAGGCACCTTGCTCCCTTGCCACTTGTAGGCCCAAAATGCATGCCTCATATTCAACTTCATTATTGGTGCATTCAAATGTCAGCTTTCTTGCAAAGGGGATTAGCTATCCTTGTGGCATTGCTAGAACTACACCAATGCCTCTTCCTCTTTTCTTGACTGCACCATCAAAATACAAACACCATTGATGCTCATTTTGGGGTCCCTCTAATTTTTCATCGCCCATTGCAAATAATATATCTTCATCTGGGAATTGGGTTTGCAGCGACTGATATTCTGGCAAGGGTAAGTCAGCCGAGTGATCTGCCATTGCTTGTCCTTTCATAGACTTCTGTGTGACAAATGTGATATCATATTGAGACAACATCACCTGCCATTTTACACATCTACCCACAAAGGCTGGCTTCTGGAATAGATATTTGATAGGGTCATATCGACATAACAACAAGACTGAATAGGCCATCATGTAATGTCTGAGGTGCTGGGTGGCCCATACCAGGGATAAACCAACTTTCTCTATTGGGCTGTACTTGACATCGCAGTCATTGAACTTTTGGTGAGATAATAGATAGCCCTCTCTTTACGTCCAGATTCATCGTGCTGTCCCAAAACTGCGCCCAATGAATAATAACAGAGGTCATCCCAGCGTGGGGGGAACTAAGACGAGAGGCTTCACTAGAAGCTGGTTGATTTTATCAAAGGCCGCTTGACATTCATCATTCCAGCGAGTTTGGGTGTTCTTCCTCAGGAGCTTGAATATTGGTTCACATATAGGTGTAAGCTGTGCAATGAACCTGCTGATGTATTGTAGTCGACCTAATAAATTGCGAATCTCCTTCTCAGTGGCAGGGGGAGGCATGTCAATAATAGCTCTGGCTTTTTGAGGGTCCACTTCAATTCATCTTTGATTGATAATGTAACCCAGGAGCTTTCTAGAAGATACCCCGAATACACATTTGTTGGGGTTTAGGTGGAGCTTATACTTCTACAGGCGGTCAAATAATCTCCTTAAACAGGAGAGATGGTCCTCGGGCTCGTTAAACTTGGCAATCATGTCATCCATGTATACTTCAACTTCTTGGTGCATAAGATCGTGGAATAACGCCGTCATGGCCCTCTGGTATGTTGTGCCTGCATTTTTCAGTCCGAATGGCATTACTCTATAACAGAAGACTCCCCACAGGGGTGATGAAAGACGTCTTCTCCATATCTTCTTTGGCCATTCTAATCTGGATATATCCTGAAAACCTGTCCATAAATGACAACATTTTATGCCCTACAGTGTTGTCCACCAGAATGTCTATGTGAGGGTGCGGGAAATCATCTTTGGGGCTCACTTTATTGAGGTCTCGATAGTCGATGCACATGTGATCCCGTCCATCTTTCGCCTTCCTGTCACCATTGACTTGTGAAATAACCAGCATTGCGTCGCCATATACGTGGAGTTCTCGGGCAACTTGCACCCTTGCCACTTGTAGGCCCAAAATGCATGCCTCATATTCAGCTTCATTATTGGTGCATTCAAATGTCAGCTTTCTTGCAAAGGGGATTAGCTATCCTTGTAGCGTTGCTAGAACTGCACCAATGCTTCTTCCTCTTTTCTTGACTGCACCATCAAAATACAAACACCACTGATGCTCATTTTGGGGTCCCTCTAATTTTTCATCGCCCGTTGCAAATAATATATCTTCATCTGGGAATTGGGTTTGCAGCAGCTGATATTCTAGCAAGGGTAAGTCAGCCGAGTGATCTGCCATTGCTTGTCCTTTCATAGACTTCTGTGTGACAAATGTGATATCATATTGAGACAACATCACCTGCCATTTTATACATCTGCCCACAAAGGCTGGCTTCTGGAATAGATATTTGATAGGGTCATGCCGACATAACAACAAGACTGAATAGGCCATCATATAATGTCTGAGGCGCTGGGTGGCCCATACCAAGGATAAACCAACTTTCTCTATTACGCTGTACTTGACCTCGCAGTCATTGAACTTTTGGTGAGGTAATAGATAGCCCTCTCTTTACGTCCAGATTCATCGTGCTGTCGCAAAACTGCGCCCAATGAATAATAACAGAGGTCGTCCCAGCGTGGGGGGAACTAAGATAGGAGGCTTCACTAGAAGCTGCTTGATTTTATCAAAGGCCGATTGACATTCATCATTCTAGCGAGTTTGGGTGTTCTTCCTCAGGAGCTTGAATATTGGTTCACATATAGGTGTAAGCTGTGCAATGAACCTGCTGATGTATTGTAGTCGACCTAATAAACCGCAAATCTCCTTCTCAGTGGCAGGGGGAGGCATGCCAATAATAGCTCTGGCTTTTTGAGGGTCCACTTCAATTCATCTTTGATTGATAATGTAACCCAGGAGCTTTCTAGAAGATACCCCGAATACACATTTGTTGGGGTTTAGGCGGAGCTTATACTTCTACAGGCGGTCAAATATTCTCCTTAAACATGAGAGATGGTCCTCGGGCTCGTTAAACTTGGCAATCATGTCATCCATGTATACTTCAACTTCGTGGTGCATAAGATCGTGGAATAACGCCGTCATGGCCCTCTGGTATGTTGTGCCTGCATTTTTCAGTCCTAATGGCATTACTCTGTAACAGAAGACTCCCCACAGGGGTGATGAAAGACATCTTCTCCATATCTTCATCGGCCATTCTAATCTGGTTATATCCTGAAAACTTGTCCATAAATGACAACATTTTATGCCTTGCAGTGTTGTCCACTAGAATGTCTATGTGAGGGAGCGGGAAATCATCTTTGGGGCTCGCTTTATTAAGGTCTCGATAGTCGATGCACATGCGAACCCGTCCATCTTTCTTCGGCACAGGCACCACATTAGCGAACCACTCAGGGTACAACACAACCTTAAGGAAGTTGACTTTGTACTGCTTCATGATTTCCTCTTTAAGCTTCAAGAGCCACACAGGTCACCATCTGCGAAGCTTCTGCTTGACTGGCTTCGAATTTGGTATTAGTGGCAACGTATGAACTACCACCTCAATGTCTAGCCCAACCATGTTATCATAGCTCCATGCAAAGACATCTACATATTCTTTCAGGAAAGCTATAAATTCTGCCTTTGCTTGTGGTGATAATTTGGCACTGATGCATGTTTCTTTGATGTCTTCTGCTGTGCCGATATTGATAAGCTCTGTTTCCTCTTCTACATGAAGATTTGGGTCTTCAAGGTCATTATCATAAAATGGAATCTGTGATGGCTCATCATCATTGTTTGCTCCGCTGACCTCATCCTCTTCTTCATAGGCGATAAGTTCTGACAGGATTTCTTTCACCAATGCCGGATTTGTGATGTCAACTGAGAGGACATCTTCTGATTCCACGCCCTGGTGGCGTTTAATGACGGTCACAGTGACTTTTGTGTTCTTATATCGGCATTGTGCGACCTCTTCTGTTTCCCTTTCTGGATGTCCTGAGGAGCTAGGAGTCCCTACCTCTGAAACTGATGCCTCCTTATTTTCATTTTTTAATTCATTTGGGATTTTCTTTTTCTCTGCTATCTATACAAGATTCTGCATGCTAGCGGCTACTCTACTGCAAGTTACTGAGACTACCGCCGCCTGTCTCACTTGTGCTTAATTCAAGTTTTTTTTTTTTGATCCTCACCCTCCAGGTGAAGCTTATACTGCCAATACCAGCTAGACCCGCCTCCTGGCTGATAGGAGATTAACTCTGTTGGTCTAGCATCCCTCGTCTCTGTCTCGTGTAGGACCATAATTGAAACTTGGTCCTGGGGTGGTACTGGTGTGTCTACTGGTGATGATGGAACGACTGCTTTACCTTTCCTGATGCGCTCGTGTTCTGCCAAGTCTTCCGCGAGCACATTCAGCTGCTCTTGGAATAAAATGGTCCAGATCACTAATGTCATTGTCTAGGGGTCTTTCTAAGTCTGCCTCCTGGACCACTATCTCGACTGATAACTGCTTTGTCCTCTGAGTTGCTGGATATATCTCTGTCTGGCCATTGTTTTGCATGATCTCCTGCTCTGTACCCTGCTCCGTTTCTGGCCAGCCGCGTTCTTGATATGACTCCTCTAGACAAACCTAAGCTGATGATGTCGACACTACATATGAACCTTGGTTCGGATCCAAAATGCTTGCACTGATAAAGTTGGCTAAATTCCGTGGAATAAACATCTTGGAAGACTTACCAAAACGTGGCGACCTCCTCTTCTAGTAGCAGCATTCATAACCCAAGCCTTCTCTCTCAATCCATTCCTTGGCCTCGATCGGCTTGGCGATTCCTTGGCCATAACGCCCCAGAGGCGATCCTTTCTCATATCGCCACCTGCGACACAAATTGTCGACCATCAACCGGGGATTACCGCAAGTGGCCAAATGGCCGACATGCTCCGAGGGTGGAATGGAATTAACCGGCTCAAACTGCTTAACCCGATAAAGAACATCGGAAGGCTTTGGTTCAAAGTGGATGGTCTGGGGGGCTATTGTAGAGACAGATTCAACCTTCTCCATATCCTCTGCCAGGACAACAACAACATTGTCATCCTAGCAGAACTTAATCATACGATGGAGGGTTGAAGGGATGATTTGATGCTTGTGAAGCTAAGGGTGTCCAAGCAAAAGGTTGAAAGAGGGTTCAATGTCTACGACATAGAATTCTATGTCGAAGCGAGCAGGGCCTATGCTCAACGTAATGATCAAGAGTCCAAGAGCATCATGATGCGTATTATCAAAAGCTGTCATCCCTTTCACAGTTGGCGTAATGTCCTCGAACTTGAATCCGATTGCACTTGCAGTACGCAAAGGGAAAACGTTTAAGCCTACTCCATTGTCTACCAAAGTGAGAGGGATGTGGAAGCTTTGATACTGTGCGGTGATGAACAAGGGGGAATTATGGTTGGTGCCAGATGGAGGTAACTCAAAGCTAGAGAACGAGATAACCTGTGGCGCCGCTATCAATCCTACCATATTCTCAAGGGTAGTTGGTTCTATTGACGGGGATACACAGGCAGCCTAAAAAACTCTAAGGAAGGCTTCTCTATGTTCGGTAGACGTATGGATTAGATCCCAAATAGAGATATCGGCTTTGACCTTCTCAAGCTGTGTAGTGATATCAGCTGGGGGTTGACTGCTAGTGGTAGGATTAGATGGTGCTACTCTAGACATGGGCAGCTGTGGAGAGTGTGCCTGTAGTTGGACAGGGATTGGTGCTACAGGTGCTGGTGATCTAGATGACTAGCCATGCAATTGGTTAGGGGTTAAAGTTGGGTAATTAGGCCTAGATGTTGGGGGTTTGTATACTCTACCCAATCGTGTTACTTCTACACACATTTCTGTGGCATAGTTGTAAGGAACACGATGCATGTCGTGGGTTAGAGTAACAACTACTGGGAGGTGGGCAACTAACTGTACAGATGTGGTTGAAGGATATGGGTGAGTAGGAGGGTAAACTTGAGGATACTGGTAGTTTTGGTGAGTCTGAGGGTATGATGGTTGACTTGGCCTAGATTGGGGCCAAGCTGATAAATAAATTGGGGTTGGTGGCTGGGAGTATATGACAGGTGGCGCCACGGAATACTCCGACTCGACAACCGGACGGATCATATGAATAGATTCCTCGGAATTGTCGAGGAAAGAATGATACAATTGGTGGGGAAAAAGGGACGACTCATCATGGATCAAGTCAGTCAGACGGATGGAGGAAGAGATAGGCTCAGAAGAAGAAGAGATAAAATTGACTCCCGAGGAACTTGATGCTCCCGAGGGTGAATGTTGTGGCAAAGGTTGGTTAACTATATTGGGGTGTGCTGGCTGTGCTTGGGCGGCCACTAGTGTGTGTGCTGGGTCGGCTGCCTGGGTGTTAATCACTATGACCCTCTGGTCAATCAAGTCCTGGACAGCGTCCCTGAGTGTCAAGCAATTATCCATCGAATGTCAATCCACCTGATGGAAATTGCAGAACGCATTGGCGTTATACCAGGCAGGAAGTGGATTAAATGGTGGGTGCACCACAAGCAGCCTCAGTAGGGATGCGACCTTGGGAAATACCATGCTCAAAGGCTCCACTAACGGGGTATAGTGGCGCCTATCATGGCACTGTCGCTTCGGCTGTGGATGTGCCAACTGTGGGCGCATCCTGGCCAGTGGGGCAGGGTAGACTGGTGTGGCTGTGGGGGTAATGTGTGATGCATGCGGTGCTCTAGGAAGGCGTGGGTGCATAAACTACTTGGCGCTGAGGGGGCGGACGGACATTTGCCAGAGTAGTAGGGGATCGAATGTAGGAAACAGTATTTTTGGAGGGATCCCGCCACCTTGGTGGATTGGCATTGTGGTTGTTGTTGATATTGCTGCTGCTTGGGCCACTATGTGAGGCAGTGGCCTATTTGGCAAATGCCGAGAGCACTGGAAAACTGCCACTGTGCAGTGAGCTCACAACACGGGCGCCTGCCCGAAGCAGTGCCGAAAAAGTGGTGACTAGTTCAATGCTAAGCAGAGCCCTGACTGTTGGCTGTGCTCCTTGGATTATAATCTCGATAGACTCCTCGTCGGAGGGTCTATCTTTGACTTGTGAAGCTAAGGAGCGCCATCGTCAAACATACTCCCCAAATGTTTCTTGGGGCCTCTGCTTGATAGCGAACAAGTCCTCCCTCTTGGGGACTAAGTCAAGATTGAAGGAATATTGTTCTAGGAATGCCTGCGTAAGGTCGTCCCAAGTCTTGATGGTGGCCATGTTGAGGGAAGTGAACCACTTCAATGTGGGCCCTGTGAGACTTTTCAGGAACAGGCGGATCAACAACCTTTCGTCAGCTTAGAGCTGGGCGAGGTCTCCGCAATAGGCTTTAAGGTGGCCAATTGGGCAGCCCTTACCATTGTATTTGTTGAATTCCAGGATTTGGAAATTTAGGGGGAGAATTACCTCAGGGAAATAACAGAGGTCCCGGAATTGGTAGGATCGGTGGTCCCTACCATGCACTTGTCGAAGAGTGCGCTCCAGATCATTTACTCTCATGAAAAGAGCATTCAGAGCTACTGCAGCTGTGGATTGTGCAGTAGAGGCGGGTGCCACGTACACTGTATGGGTCGCCCCTAAGGGCTCCTCCGGATCCACCACGCCGCTGTCTGGTGCTACGGCAGAATGGCCAGTGTACCCATGCATGGGTGCATTGTGCTGTGGGATAAAGGATGAGGCTTGTGTGTGGTACAATGGTGAGGATAGTGCAAGGGGTGGTGCAACAAGTGCAGAATGTGGGAGCAAGAGCTGTTGGACCGGAATGGTCTCTAGTACAATGCTCATGAAGGGCTGTGCTCCTGCCAGCCTAGGAGGCTAGCCACCAAATAGGAGGGATGCATGCTGTGGTGGGTGTTCTATAGGTGTAACAAATGGTAATGTCGACACCCCTATCGCTGGAGAGACAAGGGACGGTGATGGCTATGGGGGTAGTGCAGAGGATGCAAACTGTGGTCCTAAGGCCGGTTGCATAGGCAACTCGGGAGCCAAAAAAGTCAGAGCTGAGAAGTGCTGGAATGCTAGTGCCAATCCCTGCAACTGTTGGGTGAGGGCTGACATTTGTTGCAATAGTGCGGTCATGGGATTGTCACTGGTGGCTCCAATGGATGGAGGTAGAACAGGGGACGAGGAGTTAGGAAGCTTAGATCCCAGTTGTCCAAACTGGGGGGTGGCTACTACTGAGATAGCCGCAGTCGAAGGAGGGCTAGTAAACACATAGCCCTGAGGAGAAACAAACTCAACTGCTATGGCCCCAACAACAGCAGACGACCAAGCAGGTGGTCCCGAAGGCAGGGTAGCCATAGGGACACGGAAATGAGGTGGTGGAGGTCCTTCCGAAGCCAAGGCAAAAGCTAGTGCAGCAGTGACAACTGGAACAGGAACAAAGGAAGAGTATCTCGAGACGGGGACCTCCTCTTGGACAACAGAGGAAAGGGACTCGCTGGCATGCTAGGCCATGGTGGATCGTGAGCGAGTAAGGATCAGACTGTGGCTCGGAAAAGTATGACGGATCCTAAGACGAGCTATCATTGAAAGTGACGGATAACTCGAGAGACACAGTCGAGAATAGGGTCACAAATAGTCAGCGAAAGGAAAGGTCTCAAGCTTAGGCTAAGGAAACTCGCACAGAGAAGAATCCTATGCACATAAACAAACATGTTTGAAAAGATGCAATGTTTATGGTGGTATGAGATGCAAAATGCATGAAAGCCTCAAGTATCCGCTCCCTCGCAACATAGGGGTGTCTTATCAAGTCGTCTACTCCAGGTTCACACAGGAGTGAATGGGTCTCCGACTCAAGTTTAGAAAAATGAAGGTCCAATTTCTAAATCCCAGCCAAAGCTTAGGCCGTGAACGAGTGGTGCGTTCGGGGCCTCGTCCTCTTCCAAAGCAGTAGGTTGTACCCTCTACTAACATCGACACAACCCCGAACAAGGGGGGACAGACCCGATATTTCATCCCACGCCAAAGCCATAGGATGAGACACTGAGAAATGTCCTTCACAAACTGTATAGGCGGACTCAGGAGAGGAGAAAATGCATGCCCTATATGATGAATGCAAAGCATGGTTTAAGTTTTTTACTTGCAAGTTTATTAAACCACGGGGAAAATTGGCAATTTGTCACTAGTTTGCCTTATGTTTTATTGATTTTGGTTTTAAAATTTTCATTAACCAAATGGCGAGAGTAGACATGTCTCTAATCTCCTAAACATGGCATGTACAAGAACGGAAATAAACATTCAAATTAAACATGGCATGTACAAGAAGGGAAATAAACATGCGAATTAGCCATGGATTATCAAACAAAAGCATGTGTAGGTTATGTGCAATAGTGGTGACACAGCAAATGTGTAAAAACAAAACACCCATTATACAAAGGCATGCATGCAAAAAAAGACACCACTTATAAAGGGACACCCAATGCATAGCACGAAAATAGGCAAGCAAGGAGAAAAGCCAAAGTAAACGAGAAACTCAAAACAAAAGTCGAGATTTGGTTATCCCCGACGGAGTCGCCAGTTCCTGTAACCATGCCGGTGACAGCCTTGGGCTTAGCACGAAAGGCCAAAATGCACGAGGATCGGTAAAGTCACAGCAAATCAATAAAAAAAATGATAAAATGCAGGAGTCACCACCTAGTCTATTTAAAATTGGAAGACGAGGAAAACCGCTTAAAACATTAAAATCATGAAATTAAGCCAATGGAAAAGAAGGTCTCAAACCAAAAATGGGCAAGGATCCCTGTTACGCACGAGGAAGGTATTAGGCACCCTCGTACGTTCGAAAAATCGATCTTTCTATGGGTTTCTCATTTACTTATATGGAATGTCGGCTTTGCAGCCTTTTCTATATGCCCGAGGGCGATATGCAATGCCATGCTAAGTGAATGGTGTCTTATGCTAAATAGGAGTGCATGGGTTGTAGGGTGTGTCCTAATGCTCAGAAATGTCACCCATGTAATGGGTCAAGCATTGATGCAAGGATATTGATTAAATGAGATCAAAGACCTAAGAACTTCAAGTGATTTTCATCCTTGCTTTACTATATGCAAAATATGGTAAACCATGCATGGAAAGGGCTAAAAATAGAATAGGGTTTTCCTAGTACATCCAGGAAGACAACCAAAGAAAACCAAAAGCAAATCGATACGGGAAACATGCTAAATGCCAATGCCAAAAGCTGTTGTGTGTAACAGAAAATAGGCAGGTGCGCCTATATGGTGTGCCAGACTAGTGCTCCAGTCTGGTAAGCCACCACGGTGCTCAAGTGGGGCCAGGAAGATGTGCCAACGAAAACACCAGAAAGCCTGTAGTGCAATGTCATGTAATATAATGGGTTCTAGAATGTTATGCAATGCAAAGTCCTTGTAAACTCAAGAAATGCAATTTAAATATCTAGGAAAATCCAAACATGAAAAGATAACATGGATCTTGTGATCAAGGGCTGCAAGCCTCACACAAGATCACACCCTTTTCATGTCAAATAAAAGCAACAAGATTCAACCATGCTACCTGGATCATGGATTGATGCATAAGAATCTCCATGTAGGAGTTCATGGGGCAATCAACCTACCAGATTTCAGCAATAGGCTAAGTATACAAAGTGCAAAAGTCTTGAAAACAGTGCCATCTTGGGTTGAAATCATGCATGCAAAGACATGTAATATCAGAGAATCAACACCAAGAGAATCAGAGTCAAAATCATCCGAGAAACCATGCAGATGATGATGCAAACAGGGTAATTTTCTCTTTGACCAGACTAGTGCACCAGAATGGTGTGCCAGAGTGGCGCTCTGGTTAGGTGCGCCACTTTGGTGCTCCAGTTTGGTGCACCAGAATGGTGCTCCCCAGAAAACCTGAATCAGACTGCTGTCTAGTTCAGAATCTGGTCCAGATTTTAGAGATCAGTGATTTTTCTTTAATCAGATCAGCTATGTAGATGATAAAAGAAATTAAAACATGATGTGACACAATCGAATGAAAGTCTTTTATCATTTAGTTTCAAATCATGCTAAATCATGGGTTAATGGTTGTATACTTGCATAGGATTCTTAAGAATATGCATGAGTGAATGAGATCAATATTATTATGCAAATGGTAAACACAAGGAAGGTATATTGACTATTAACCTCCTAGCATATGATTGCATGAATCATGGTTGTCTATGTAAAAGAAACAGAGATGAAAGGCAAACTTACAGAAATATTATAATGCAGATTTTTTTCATACAGATTTTACACATAAGGTATTCTACACATGGAGCAATCATCTCATCTTAAAGTTCTCATGTAAATAGCAAGAAAACAGATTATCTATGGGGTTCATGGCATGTTTTATCCAATGCAAGAACTAAGAGTAAAAGAAAGGAGAGGAACTTACCTTGTCCAAGGTGTTCCTTCTTAGAAAACCCAAGATAATACGATCCTTGTTGCTTTGAAGGGGCTAGAGATGTTCTGGAATGCAAGGGTATGCTCAAGAAAACGAGAGGGAGTTGCTGGAATGAGTAGATAGCTTGCTCATGACCCTCCAAATGGCTGCCTATGGGGGTCTTTATATAGGATTTTGCAAAGGTAACTCCCATGGAATGCAGGCAGCCTCGTAAAGGAAGAGCCTGGCATAGATTCCATGGCATATTCGCTGGTGAAGGTTACAGACATGGGAGGTGGAAAGCCAACAGCCTGAGAAGTGGTTGTGCGCCAGCTTGGTGAGCCAGGATGGTGCACCAGGTAGGTGCGCCAGCCTAGTGCTCCATCTAGGTGTGCCACTGTAGTGCTCCTGCTCAGTGCTCCAATTAGGTGCTCCACATTGGTGCACTCCCTTACCTGTCTGAATTTCTAATTGGGTTGCGGGCCTGCTATAGGTTTGTGGTTGGTTTAGCTGATGGGATTGAGTTTGGCACATCCAAAGCAACATCTTGAAAGTTTATCTATGAGCCACCTCAAAATCAGGGTGTCTACAGGTGGCTAGCTAGGTTTTTTGTAATTTTATCCCTGTCTTTTATCTTAGTCCGTAGAGATACATTAAAAGTCTAGAAATACTTCAGAAATTCCATAAAATCATAAAAAACATCTTCTTTAAGCTCAAAATACTCAAATCTGCCACTTATTTGAGCAAAATGGGAATGCTAACGTTACCACAGTTGATGGCATGCACCGTAAAAATATTCACGAGACTCAAACCAACCACTAGTTTGAGTACGTTAGATCTACCACAACTAACAACCTTGAATCAAGTAAAATCAAAATGTTTTTAAAGACATCATGAAAAATCTGGAAAATATATTTCCTCAGTCATGTGATCTGGGGTGCCTCCAGATTCCTATCCTATATGGACATTGGGAAATGCAAAAATGAGATATCTATAGTATCAAATGATGAGGATACCAAAAAATAGCTAACATGCCCCTAGTATCGAGATGGATGATACCAAAAGGTAGTTGTCATGCCCCTAGTATTGAGATATGTGGGCATGCAATGGTGTCAAAGTAGGCATGCAATGTTCTACCAAGGAAAGGCAACATGCAGGTCAACATAGACCACCCAACGCGATGGGTGATCAAAAGGTAAAGGGAGAAAGCAAAACAAGGGACCCAATAGGTTGGTTATCAAAATGAGTTTGCAAGGGTCGAATCTTGTTTGCGATTGCACCTTGGACTATTATGCTATGCAATCTGGTGCTGGTTGAGGCATAGGATGATACTTGCTTGCTGGAATTTTTTTCAAGGCATGCGTGCTCAACTGCTATTCTGAATTGTGCTTGGAAGGTGGTAATAGCCTAAATAGATTTAGGCCTTCTGATTAGATTGTAGTTTGCCTTTGATGTGCGTGCCTAGATTACACATTGCTCTTCTAGTTGCCCAACTATTTTATTCTTACTATTTCTGTAGTTGGCTATGCTATTGTTGGGTGTCTCCATTGATGTTTACAGAGTTTGTCATGTTGAGGGGAGACTATTGCCATGCTACTGATTCTATAAATATGAGTGGTCTTTATATTGTCGGTGTCCCTGGTAGGACGTAGTGGACATGAGAAAATGGCAATTGGCAACCCTTGATGACTGGTATCCTTGATGTGTATGTTGTCCAAGGAGGAGCTAGCTTGCCCTTGGTTGAATATGCTCAATTGAAACGTACATGGCAATGCATAAGCAAGCAAAGGAGTTCTAAACAAGCAAATTGACCGATTGTGATTGGCTTTTATTTTTTGTCCTCAGTTATACTGGAAAGTTTCATGTCTACTAGAAAGGAGGAGGATGCTCTCGACTCAATAGACCCTACTAGGCCTCATAAGCTGTGGGTAGCCCTCATTTGGTGGATAGTGGCACTCAGACCCTTTGTGGTTTGTAGATTGGGCTTTATGCCAAACTCTTTAGAGTCCTACACATGCACTTTTGAGATCCTCGATATTTCTTTTGCTCTATCATAGACGCACAAATTCACTCTATCCCTGTCTTGGAGGTAATAGGTGCCTGTCTAGGTAGGGGAGCTTTTGTTGCAAGGAAGGGGTGGCTACTCCTTTTAGACATGAAGGCTTCCCAGGCACATGCTTCAACTCTTATCTAAGATGTTGTAGGCACAAGGCTACTCCACATGCCCCTCTCTCTAGGGCTGGTTTATGTCTACAGTTTCTTTCTTCTTATATCTTTTATGTCCATGCGTATATGCATTCTTTGTTGCTCACTTGCTCAGTCACACCTTGCATTTTATCTCCCTCTTGGAGGTGTAGGCTCCTTATTGAGTTTGGACACTTCATCCTACTCTCAATGGATGGTGGCTCCTTCACTCTCCTATTTGTTTAGGTAGTGTTAACAGCAGAAGGACAATCACCTCCTATGTAGGCTAGTTTTTTTGATTTTTGTCATTGGGCAATATGTTGGCATTTATATATATTTTTGTTTTATGATTTTTGATTTTTTTGTGTTTTCTTATTTTCTGATTTCTTTTAAATTTTTTCTACTTTTTTATGGATGAAGGGCAAAAACATTAAAGAAACAGAAAAGGATATGGCAATGGCCCTCATTGCTGGCTGTCTTACTATTGTAGTTGATGCTGGTGGGACAACTAATTATTCTAGTAGTGCGGCAGAGATGGTTGAGATTGTTGATGGGTTTACTGAGATTGTTAGTGGGTTTTCTGAGATTGCTAGGGCAGATGGTGATGCTACTGAGACTGATAGAAGTGCTGGTGATACTGTTGAGATGGTGGAGACTGATGGTATTGCTGAGATTACTGTTGGTATCATTGAGACTGATGGATCTACTGGTGATACTATTGAGACAGTTGAGACAATTAAGACTAACAGTGATGCTGTCTAGATTACTGAGACTGATGGAAGTGCTAGGATAGCTGAGGTTGATGGCATGGATGTTGGAAAAATCTATTAATATGTTTTGATGATAACAAATGAAATGTGATTAAAGATTAATAATCACTTAAGAAAATATGACAAGTAGTTATTAAAGTCAAATATTCAATTATACACACTTGTGAACCTACATGCCTT
>JAMKQA010017920.1:0-13550 GCA_024699735.1 Posidonia australis | reverse complement strand
GGACTTGGCATATGCAGTGAGCCTTGTAAACAGATATCAAAGTAATCCCGGAACAAAACATTGGGAAGCTGTCAAGAGAATAATGAAATACATAAAGGGAACTTTGCACTACAAATTGTTTTTCCAAGCGGATGAGCTTGAAGTGCTTGGTTATACAGATGCAAATCTAGGTGGCAACAAAGATGATTGGAAGTCTACATTGGGACATGTATTCATCTTTGGAGGTACAACTGTATTTTGGGGAAGTAAAAAGCAAGGATGTGTAGCGAAATACACACAGGAAGCTGAATATGTTGCCTGTAGTGCAGTTGCATCATACGCAGTTTGGATCTGGAGATTTATAAATGATTTAAATCTCAATTTGATAAGTGGTCCAATAGAGATGTATTGTGATAACCAAGCGACAATTAGTCGTTACATAGTAGTGCAAATAATTCAAGAGGACAACATATTAACTTACACTATCACTATATTCGTGATATAGTGAAGGAAGGAGAAATAAAATTGAGTTATATTCCTACGGAATATATGATTGTTGATTCTTTGACAAAAGGAATTCCAGCAGGAAGATTCATTAAATTCGTGAACTTAATGGGATTAAGAAACATTTCCATGGATGATGGAAATGAAGAACATTCTCATGAATAGTGGGAGTGGAAAATTAAAATTTAAAATATACATTTCATTGATAGTAGAAGTGGAAATAAGACATCTCTGTGTATGGAACTTGTGCATGGTCTTGATGACCAAGTGGGAGATGTCAGTAATGGTCATTGAAGACCATTTCAAATGAAGGGTGGTGAAACAGACGACCGTTTCACCCTTTAATGGTCGGATTTACTCCGACGGTTACAAGAACTTGATGGTCGGAATTGAAACGGCTAAGGGGAGCCGTTGGAGGAGGGGCAGAGGAGTGATCAAGGTCCCTTATAAATAGAGGAGAAAATAGAAAGGAAAAACACATCGAAAAACTTACAGAGATCTTTCTCTCTCTTGACCATCGTCGGAGTTCCAAATCCTAACGGAAATCTCTTCTCTGTTGTCGGTAATTCTTCTCTGTCGACTGTCTTTCCAACAAAAGTGACTATTATGAGATGTTTTCAGAGGTACTACTTGATTATCTTAGCTACATCTAGAATCTATATGTCTAAAAACTATCCAACAGACCCTCTATCGAATAGAATGATTTCTGCCTCTGCTTTTGAGAACAATTATAAGCCGTGTAGAGGCCCAGAGGCTCTTGAAGCAAGGGAACGTACTCTAAAATCTTAGGACCAAAGGTGTGGTCCATGGAGAAACCAGAACAGTCCGTGGGAGAAAGAACCTGCCCTAGCAGAAGTATCAAGCATCTCTCACTAAAATGAATGAGAGGCTTTAATCGCCAAAACTCATGGGCATGTCACTACTGTAAAAAATAAAATACTCTCTTGTTTATTATTAGAGCCTACGTATAAACTACTAAAAGAAAGTCTTCTGGTCCCAGGGCTGCCCTTTCAACAGTTCGCAACCACCACCTTCACACATTACACTGGCCTCCTCCTCCTCCTCCTCCAGCTCCCCAACAGGACCCGTCCTCACCTCTCTCTCTCTTTCTCTCTCTCTCGCGCTCTCTGTGTCTGACCAACACCGCTTCACAGAAAGCGACGGGTGTCCTGAAGAAGAACAACCCTTAAAAGGAACACGAAAAGTGGCGATGCAGCAGCGGCGGGGATATTGAGAAAGCAACAGAATACGACCGAGCCATTCTACCATGCTGCTGCTGCTGCTGCTGCTGCTTTATTGTTCTTCTCGCCACCGTCATCACCGTCACTCAGCAGCATCATCACAAAGCTGATAAAGCCGAGAGCTTTTCCTCTGGAAGACAGAAGAGTTGTGGGGTGTGTGTGTGTCTGGCGTGCTGTTCTCGGGGTTTGGGAGAGTAAGGAGGGGGTGAAAGGGGAAAGTGTGGTTTCGGGTTTTCTGGGTTATTGGTTTTTGGTGTGGTTAATTTTGGTGTTTGGGTTTCTGTTGTGGGTGGTGGAGATGAAGTACATGAAGTTGGGGTCCAAGCCGGATGCTTTCCTAGCTGATGGGAGCAACGTCAGGTTGGGTTTTTTTTTTTTTTCCTTCTTGTTTTTGCTGTTTTTATGAAATTTATGTGTTTTTTGTTTGGTTTGATGGTTCTTCGTGGAACTCAGCTTTGTCCATTTTGATGTTTTCTCTTGTCGTCCTTGTTCTGTCGGTTTTAACTGTTTTACTCTTTCTTTTCTGAAAAGTCGGATTTTTTTTTGAAAAAATCTGAGACTTGTAGTTGTATATAATCTGCTGTAGAAATCAACATTCCATATGCTTGTTTAGTTCTGTGAGTTGTCCAGCTTTTCCTTTTGATTTTCTCTCTTAGGACAACAAATACTTGGACACATAAAAAAATGTCTCACTCTGCCATTTTTACACTGTAATTTTCAATACATATGGTAGTGTTGTATTACTATTTTACACTTTATTTTGTTTTTTGTTTGAAGATGGGCATTCAGGGAGAGTTGTAATCATTAATGTAGAATTAGTTGCCTTTTGTTCTTCACCAAGAATAGGAAGGGTCCCATTCTTGTTTATTTTTGTCTAGTTGTTGGGCAGAAATAGGTTTTAAGCTGCTATGAATGGTCCACTTTGTCTGGGATTTTAACTAACACCAGTAGCTGAGTTGGCAGTTGAATCTTGGTAGAGTTAATGTTGGGTATCCTCTCTGACCAATAAATTACCTTCTGTCGAAAAAAAATCTTTGTCTGTGGTTTTTTCACATCTGTCAGAGAATTCAACCAAGATGAATACATATAACATTGCTTTTTGAATCGAGGTATCGTGGTGAACCAATATTATTTCTGTCATACCACTGTCTCATGCTTGCAAATTAATTAACATACCGTATTTCTACATGTCTACATTATGGATCCATTTTCTTACCTCTTGCTGCTAGCAAGGCCTTCCTTGTTCCAAACACTTACCTGCCGGATTCCTACTTTTGGGGTTTTTTCGTACTGCTTTGTGGAATCATATGCATCACTTTGTTCACTAGTTCTTCCATATTCAGAGGCACATGCTTGGTGACAAATGTGAAACAGTATTTTGGATGTGTGTTTTGTTTACTGGAATCAATTTAGGTTGGGTCCCAAAGTTAGCCACTACTACCTAATGGTAGATCCTGAAATTTTCCAGTTTCATCTGTAGACCATTGAGGTCTAATAACTAAGGTTGCATGTCTAGGACTCGAAAATAAGCTTGTTCATATGTTGTTGCAGGAACGTGGTGTCTGAGCTGTTGACGGATATCATCGTGAATGTTGCCAATGTGAAATTTTACCTTCACAAGGCAAGTTTTTCTTCTCTAGCACGTTTTTTTGTTTGAATCGAACTGAAGTTGTACTACTACATTTCATTATCTTGTATACCACATTACTTGAAGAACAATACTTGACAGCTCTTTAGTATGCTACTTCTGACCTTTATAAAAAGCTCCTCGATGAAAATTACATGCATTTGATACAGATATTTATACCTTTCATTTAATTCACTTTGGTGAATTCTTGAGGAGTTGGTTTGAGGATACTGATTTCTCAACAGATCCTCTATGTTGTTTATTGCTTAATTACCATGTAAGTCAATTACAGATATTGTTTTGTGATGATTGCCATGTAAGCCACTTCAGAGTTTTATTTTTTGTGATGCAGTTTCCACTAATATCGAAAAGTAAACTACTGCATAATTTGATTCTTAGAGCTAGTGAGGAAAATACCGATGAAGTCCATATGGATGACCTTCCTGGAGGATCTAAAGCTTTTGAGATATGTGCAAAGTTCTGCTATGGCATGACTGTTACTCTCAATGCTTACAATGTTGTCGCAGCTAGATGTGCTGCAGAGTACCTAGAGATGACTGAGGACATTGAGAAAGGAAATTTAATATACAAAATTGATGTTTTCTTGACCGCCACTGTATTCTGCAGTTGGAAAGATTCTATTATTGTTCTACAGACCACCGATTCTTTGTTGCCATGGTCCAAGGATCTAAAGATAGCTCAAAGATGTGTCGATGCCATTGCATCCAAAACATTAGTGGATCCTTCCGGTGTGCACTGGTCGTATTCATATTCCAAAAATGTGGCATCGGCTGATCAAATTGTTAATCATATGACAAGATTCAAACAAAAGATGCAGTCATCTGTTCCCAGAGACTGGTGGATTGAGGATATATGTTGCCTGGATGTTCATCTTTACAAAAAGGTGATGATTGCAGTGAAGGGCAAAGGAAGGATGTCAGCAGATTTAATAGGAGAGGCTCTTAGAACTTATGCAATTAGATGGCTGCCAGCTTCTTTTGAAGGACTAGTTTCTGACAACCATGCCAGAAGGCACAGGTCTCTTGTTGAAACCATCATTTTGCTTTTGCCGTCTGATAAAAGTTCTGGTTGTTCATGTAGTTTCTTGCTAAAGCTATTGAAAGTTGCTATGTTAATTGGAATTGAGGACTCATTGCAGGAAAAGCTTCTAAATCGAATAAGTCTACGGTTGCACAAAGCCTCCATGAAGGATCTTCTTATTCCATCGAGGTCCACTAGCGATGCTGTTTATGATGTGCATCTGGTTCATGAACTTGTTAAGAGATTTATGGTGCATGGTGACAGTTCTGAGTATTTTGTGAAAGATGAAAACATGAATGATGGATTTTCTCTAGCAAATGCATCTTTGTTAGCAGTTGGAAAATTGATTGATGGTTACCTTGCTGAAATAGCTTGTGATGCAAATCTTCCATTATCTAGCTTTGTTGATCTCTCACGGTCATTACCTGAAGCTGCACGACCTGTTCATGATGAGTTATACTCAGCCATTGATATCTATCTCAAGGTATTAGATTTTCAATTCGATTTCTTGTCATTGATTCTTTGAAATCATGTTCTAAAAGAGAGGAAGTATATGTTTCTGTTTGAGATGCGCACGCATGTTTTTGACATTGGTTATGTTTTATTTTCCCCTGCTGATTTATTTGTTGTCTCTCTAAATGTGTCTAATTTCTGCAACATTATGTAGTAACCTGCTACTTAGTCCTCAGTTTCCTTGTTTTGTGAATGTTTCAGGGACATCCTAGTTTGACAAAAGCAGAGAAGAAGAGGATCTGTTCCTTAATTGATGCCAAGAAGCTTTCTGCAGAGGCATGTGCACACGCTGCCCAGAATGATTGCCTCCCGCTCCGTGTTGTTGTTCAGGTCCTCTACTTTGAACAGGTGAGAGCAGCCATCGGGGGCCTAACAGCTCGATGCAATGACAACTCACGCAATAGTGGTGCTCGTCATATTGCCAAAGTAGTAGGAGATTGCAAGTCCTTGAAGATGCAACTGGAAACCGTTGGGCCTAATGATGATTGCCCGGAGAAGGAGAAGAAGAATGGTAGGAACAACAAGAGCAGTGGTGGTAGCAAGTTCTTGTTGCCATCCCGGTCAATAAGATTGTTTGACAAGTTCTGGGCTGGAAAAACACCCGGCAATAAGAGCTCCGAGACATCCAGAAGTTACCAGAGTCCACCTTTGGCTTCTGTGGATATGGGAGAAACTGTGTCAGTAGGATTTTCCAGACATAGAAGATATTCTGTTTCTTGATGGTGATTTTTGTTTGGGTGGGACTTTTGTTGATCTGAATGTACAGTAAGGTGATGGGTGAGTTGATGACAATTTTCGTTTTTATTTGGTTTTAGTTTTCTTCTTGTTCATGTATGACGAACAACCTTTGCACTTGGGAGTCGGGATATTTTCTGATGCCTAATGTCGCAATTAGGTGGTTTAATGTCTCACTTCTTTGGTAATGTTATAAGATTGTGGCATTTCCTTGTGGTACCTTTTGAAACTGGGTAGGCTTGAACGTTCACCTCTTACCTCGATAAGAAAACAGCCGAAGGAAGTACTTCAGTAGTTCAGTTTAAGAAAAGAGAATACCATTTTGGCTCAAACTTCTTACAATATTATGGTTTACTTTGACACTCCGGAATTACGTCTACAGAATTGTTTCAACCAATGATTACGAAGGAGAGTAATGAATTTGAATAGTACGAGTTGTAAGACTGCTAATCGGACGAGCTACTGTGTACATAGCCGTACCCTTGTAAGAGAACATTAGAGATACATTAGCTGCATGAAATGGAAAAACTAATCCAAATACTCTCTTGAAGTGACTGGATTGTAAACCCAAGATCCAAATAGAGATATACTAGACACGTAAAACGGGCCAGGGTGACAAATACCACACAGGTAAAATGGACCGTGTCAGGTCAACCTGGTTGTGAAATATGATTTTTTAAACCCTTAACCCAATACAGTCCATGGCCCACCACTGAGTCGAGCTACAGGCCAATCCGTCAAGCCGTCTATTTTTTTTTTTTTAAATATTTACTATTAAATATTTGATATATACATAAAAACATTGAAAATTATGTAAAATATTCGATATTTTACATTTATAATTATTACATCAATATAAATTAAAAAAATTACAAAAAAAATTTATTCATAATCATTAATAGAAAAAGACATTAATAATTTTTTTATTTTTTTCCTTTTTACTAGGTTAACCCAACTCAACTCGGACCCTATCCAACGGCCAAGCCCAAATGGGCCTAGCTGTCCAAGTCGTCTAGGCCTAGCCCAAAGGCGTAGGTCCAACTAGGCTAGGGCCGGCTCGACCCTTTTTTCCCGTTGGGTCGGGTCATTTCGGGCCAAATAGCGGGCTAGGTCGAACAGTCTAAAGTCAGTTCGACCTGATTTCCATGTCTAAATATACATACATTATTCTTTGCAAATTAAGAAAATATAAACGAGACTAGAATTGTTATTTGGTTGAAGCATTGTAGGTCGATTTGAAGACAATGTTACTCATGTAAGGTCGACGACATACACCACTTTATGCATGTGTTTGCATACTTGCATTATGCATTGCTTTATTCCTTTTAGAAATGTAATTTAAAAAATTAAGAAAATATTATTTAATAACTCAAATACATTAATAATAACATAAATAGTTGATACTAAATAAAAACATGATATTGAAATTAAGAAATCACTAATAACTAATAACTAATAACTAATCATATTTATACATATTAATTGATCATCACTAATCTTCTTCCTCTTCATTTGTGTTCCGACATGTAGCTATAGTTGTGTTTGTATTCATGTTTTCTCTTTAATTGTAGACATTTTCTCATGTACTTGTGAAATGACCAATTGAAGTGTCAACAGCAAATCAAAATCTACTGTGGCATTAGTTGCAAATGAAGAAGAAGAGGGAAAAAAATGCAATTTGAAGTTCTTAAAGACTTTGGTGAGGGAAGAAGAAATATAGAAGAACTAATACACATACACAATCATATATAGTAATGATTTAGTAGGACTAATCCCTACTTAAGATAAGTAAGGACCTTAATCTTAGCCATCCATTTTCATATCAGTAATTACCATTTAAATGACAATAATTTAAATAAATTCCATTAAATAAAGAGGTAGTTATGGTAACTATTTTTTCTATTAAATCTACCATAAAATGTAAATCCAACAGTTAACAAATTTAGAACCCTATTTATCTTAAGTAGAGACGCATCCTATCAAAACATTGGCCATATACATATGTGTGTGTGTATTTGTGTAGAAGTGTGTTAAAAAAATTTTAAAAAAAAACAAAAAACAAACATCCACTTCAAAAAGCGAACGTCCCTAAAGTAAACAATCATTTCTAGAACCATATGATATTTGAAAGGGATACATTACCAACATCATCCATCACTAAGGACAAGAAACATACCAAGGTGAGTACATTAACGTGGTGAAAGCATAATGAGATAAAGGTACTTAAATGAAAGGGTGTCTACTTATTTCAACAGTTATATTTTATAACCATTGAAATTTAAATGATTATAAATCAAGAAAAAAATAGATGTCATTTTATAGAAACGGATGTCCGTTATTAGGTTAGAAAGTTCTTTTGAAAAAATAGACATTTATTTTACGTTTATACTTTTAAAACAAACGTTTGCTAGTTTATACAAGACATCCTTTTTTAAAAATGTATGTTTGCTAGTTTACACAAGACGTTCTTTTTTTTAAAATGGAAATCCAATTTTTATTTTCTAGAGTCAAAATGCATTCTATAATAATTATTTTGACTTAAAATTAATATTTATAATTAAAATTACATATTTTTAATTATTTATGGTCTATTTTGAGCCTAAATCAGACTATAAGAATGAACTCTAGTCGAATGGTGTTTGTGGCAAGTTCAAACCTAAATCGAGTTGTATTCAGTCACAGGCTGTGGGAGAAAACCCTCGGTCCTAATCAGGACACTCTTTTGAGTTTCAACAATGCTAGCCTAAGTACTATTCTAGGTTGAGTCAATTCGATTTTCAAGTACAAATATGAAAGCATAGATATGGACTCGTCTCTTCATTGGTTACGCTCATGCCTTCAATGAGCGTAAATTCCACCTCAAATTGTTCTAACCATGAGAAAGTGTTCCACCTTCTCACTGGCCGCCTTGTGTTTTGTTGAAGCCTCTCTATGCAGCTGTTGTGTCTGAACTTGTAAGTTATGATACTCAAAAGTTTGTCCAATGTATTGCAGCAATTAGCACAATGTCCTAAGGTTTCTCCACAAAATTGAGTTTTTGAAGAGAAATTCATCCACATTAGCTTGTTACTTTTGTTTTAAGGTTGCGTTTGGTAACGTTCATGGATAAACAGATTATTCTCATAAGTAGCATTTTTGAAAAAACTAGTCTTCATAGTTTTTTATAATACTAGTTTTTTATAATCAACGTATTTAGAAGTTTTTATACACACAAAAAAACTGACGTATTGAAATAACCTGGTGTAAAAAAAAACTATTTGGTTCAGTTTTTCAGAAATAAACATTTTTTTTCATAAACTGATCCTAATAATCATTACCAAACAGATCTTAAATGTATATAGCACAAGTCACGACAACTTTTATATCCAAGCTGTCAACATTTTCTCATGTGGCAAAGATTCTGATGATGAAACGATTCCTCAGATAATCTGAACGTTGGATCTCTAATCAAACACAATTTTAGTGCGATGAAATGCTTGCTTGTGTTTGTCTGACTAATGCAGGGGTAGGAGCCCTTATGCCTCCAGAGCAAGGTGTGCTTCGATCCTCCCAAGCATGTATTACTGGTTAGATTAAGTTCGTGATTGTGAGAGATGGTAATCGACGATTACCCCCATCTCACCATTCTGGTGATACACATTATAATTCTGTTCACAACCATTATCCTCCAGAATTTGTTTGCTGTTCCCAACATTACTTGGAATATTTTGTTCTAACTTTTGATTATTTCCACTTATTCTGTTGAAATTTTCTCTGTTTGTTTCCATATTAAGGACCAAGTCATAAGCAGCAAATTAAACTGGTGGCCAAGTAGTCGACCAGGTAGATATAATATTTGATAAAGATGAACAGAAGTTACTGGAGGAGGAAGAAGAAAAAGAAGTTGAAGAAGAAGAAGAATATGGAATGAATGGAAGACGATGAGCTTTGCCTCGCTGGAGCAAACAAACATTAACAAATCATTCCATTTTGGTGGCTTGTATCAGACCACCATTCTTCAGAAACAACATGCATCCTCGTCAGCATCAAGAGTTTATCAGTGTCTTTCAATGTGATGATGGCAGCTGGTTGGTGAAAGACGAGCTGCATTCTCATTCCGCAAGAGTATAAACCATGTCGTCTGCAGCCATTTGGTTTAATGATGAAGTCTTGATGTGATTGTACAAGAGATACTTGATGGTGGTTTCTCATATCCAAGTGTTTGAGTGTAATATATATCAATTATCGTTTAAAAAAAAAAAAAAAGAGAGTATAAACCACGTCATAACAACTTTGAGGGAAGACGCTTAAATATTTCCTAGGACTACTAATAAAGCTGGCATCAGTGGTACACATGCATGGCATCCAAAAGTCCCACTTTATATCTTGTAACAACATGGGCAAAGGTCTGGCTCATGCATTATCCTGCCACCTTTTTCTCTCGAGAAAAGGTGATGATAAAACGATAGGATAAAAGATTGAATGGATCAGGTGGCCAAAGGGAAAGAAGCCAATGTCTATCTTGTTGAGACAGGAACAGGAACCCGAATTTTGTCCCCATCCTCTCATTTCATTTCATTCAGAAAGGCAATGCACCAAAGTGAAAAGTTGTTTGTGGCTGTGGCATGGGTTCGTTGCACCTTGATTTAAAGAATCAAAACCGTTGGCTATGAGTCTATAACAAAAAAGGGTTGCACGCCCACTGGGACCTGGCTGGTTTACACACAAACTCATATTTTAAGGAAACTTTTTTAGAATTATCCACCAATTATGTAAAGGCTTAGGTCCGTTTGGAACCACTTCTGGATGATAAGCTTCTGGTAAATCATGAAAAAATACAGAAGTAGTTTCAAATAGGGTGTAGCTGTCTCACTACCCACAGAAACTACAGCTTTTGGATTAGAGAAACTATATATAAATTCATGGTTTTGTAGAATTGACATAATGGAGTTTCTACTAGAAGTTGAATAAATAAGATATGAAATGACTTTACTATCTGTTAATATTTATGAACTTTATGTAAAGGTGGGGTAAATATGTAATATATATCTTAGTAGAATCTAATTTTTATCAATGAACTTTTATTTGTCAAACAAGATTTTTAGAAGTCACCTACAATCTAGCTTCTACTACAAACTCTCAAAAGTCAACTTCTACAAAAAACTTAGAATTTGACTTCTACATTTAGGAAGTTCCAAACAGACCCTTAAGAGAACTCAAAATCCTCTTAGACTGGTCCTTTTAATGAATTCCCTGAAAGTATAGTGATTTTAAATCCCACTCTAATAAGGGCAGTAGTGTTCCTACTTCTCAGTGAAAATAAGATGAGAGTAAATAATAGAGAAATAATTTATTTTATTTTATAATTCAAAATTAAGAATTATTTTTAATCATATTCAAATAAGAGAAGTAGTATTTTCAAAATCTCTACCTTTTTTATTTTAACCATTCTTTTTTCTTATACTACAAGAAAAACAAAATTTTGCAAGGACAAATCCTCGCTATTTCCTTACGAAACCCTCATTACAATATTTAGCGAAGATTATTTAACCTTGGGAAAAAATAACTCATTAACTCGGTATTATAAGGTTATATTCTCGCAATGTGTTCGTTATATCATAGCAATGATATTACGAGAAACAAATTCTTCGCAATATCTTTGTTGTCTCCTCGATATCTCCTCGTAATATGCTACTAAGTGCTCGTTAACTATGTGATAATTTGTCGTCGTTTGGGAATTAACGAAAAAATTGTGAGAACATGTCTTCGTTATTCCTATTGACAGAATTATTTTAGCGAGAACTTCGCAAGAATTAGTTTTCATAATGTCCTCACTAATTCTAGCTAGTAAAAAAATAAAACAATATCATTAATGATATAGATTAATATACCTATTAAAATGACATTTACAAGCATATGAAATTACACACACACATCATACATCTACAAATTTTATAAAAAAAAAGTTTCGATTAATCATACAACATAAGATTTTACACATCCATTTATTTACAAAATTGATGATAATATAATACTGAAACGTCTTAATACGAATCACTCAATATAATACAAGTCAAAACGATATAATACACATCACTTTCTTCGGGAACGAACTTGCTTCCTATACCATTTGAGGAAGATGCATGGATGGAGTGACAACCACGTGTATACTCTTCATAATCTTACTCGTCATCACTTGGCAAATCAACTTCCTTATCGTCCTCATATCTTCTGATAATAAAAAACAAACTTAAAATATATTATGTTGGATAATGATTATATTATAATGTTGAAATCAACATGACAGTATATGTATATCAAAAATTTTAAAACTAAATAAAATTTACCTTACAAGTCGATCTTCCAAAATATGTATTTCATCTCTCATTTTGTTTCTTATTTCAATCCTCATTTCATTTCTTATTTCTAAGCGTATTTCGGCTTTGAAATCCTTCTTTAATGTAGTTACCATCTGTGATAATTGAGAACTGAAGAACTCTAGATCATATAAAGCAAAAGTCTGAGTTGTAGAACGATACTGTCTAGTAGAAGCCGTAAAAGTACCAATAATAGACTCTTCTGAGTAGTATATATGGATTCAAACCACCTAGCCCTTACCATTTTGATGAATCACCGACATTCCTTTTTATCAAAACTTACTTCCAGAGTTTCTTGTAAAAGATTAGGTATTCATCGACATTATCGTGTCTATATTTTTGTTAGTACAAGAAGGTGTACCTATCTTGTATAAATAAACACAAGAAATAAGTTAAAGATAGTATAAGATATAAGTGTATATTATTAAAGTAACTTTAATTATAACAATAATTACTTACAAGTACATCCTTCGCATTTGGAGTTGACCAAGCCTTCTCTGACCCACTAGTGTGGAATGCAGTCCACGTTGACTGGTGGTCATGAAGACCACCGTTACAGTCAACGTAGGACAAAGGATTTATTGGCCAAAATTATTAGGTTTGATTCGCCGGAGTTAATGGCCGGTGTAAATTAAGGAGCCGTTACAAGGAGACGGAGGGTGGTGGAGGTGGTGTGGCTCCACTATAAATACATAGGCAAACAAAGGAAAAATCATCGAGCAATAGCATACCTTGCTTCCAGGTTTTTCTCCACCTCGTCGGAGCCCCCATCTGACGACCTTCAAGTGGTATCAGAGCCATTCCGGCAGTCGCCATTCCGACAGCTGCTACCATCCCTCTTCCTCCCTGCCCTCTTCCTCCCTGCTCACGAACTACCGCCGACCACCTCCCTCAACCCCCTGTGCACAGCGGAGTGCGGCCGGCGTCCACCGAGCCTCCCATCCCCGCGTGCTGCACCCCTGCCCATCGCCAGTGTGCCTTCCGCGCCTCAGTCCCGTGCCCTGCCCACGTTCCACGCGTTGCAGGCCGTAGACCACTGCTGCCCACGCCAACCGCCACTCTCCCGCGCAGCTCCGCGCCCTCGAACCGCCGCTGTCCGCACACTCCGCTCCTCTGCGGATCACCCACACCGACGAGCCCCAAATCTCGTGCTCGCCTCCCCTGTTTCACCCTCCTCCCAACCCACGGTTTCATCCTCACGGGTTAGAATATCTTTACATATAAATGGTGGGATGTATACATATATATTATATGCTTGATTAATTAAAACCTAAGGGGGTATCATATTTGATTTAGAATGCATGTTTGTATATGTTTATACTTTTGCAAAGATATAAATTGGGAATTAAAATTTTTTGCATGATTTCTGAAATTAAAAATTAAATGGTTATTATTCTGAAATAAAGATTGATATAATCTTTTGGAACTTAAATCTTACATATTACTGCATGATTACTAAGGAATTAAAGATATTGATGATCATATTTTTGCTTGATTTAAGAATCATATATATCTGTTGTTAAAGAACTTAAATACTGAATTAAGTTGCATATT
>JAMKQA010017919.1:0-27017 GCA_024699735.1 Posidonia australis | reverse complement strand
CAGGTGCAGACCGCGTGCAGCCAGTTTCCGGTGCGGGAATCGGAGTTTCTAGCCGCGCATCGAGATCCTAGAGGTGAGCCTGGTTACAGTCTTTATTTATGTGATTTGTGTAATTAGGCTAGTGATGCTATTGTTTGGTAACGTGCCCGGGTTCGGGGCGTTACACATCCCTTTTCTGCTACGACCCCTTCTTTTTTCCCTATATAATTTCACATTCCCAACAAGATCCGCCACCTTCTCTACAGTGAAAACCATTCACGAGCCTTCAATCCTTCATGCAACTCTATTTTTATTCTTCTAGTGTTGGCTACGCTCTCTCCTTTATTGCAACGGTATGTGATCCTCTTCCATGAGATGATTCTTCATGCTAAATCTTGTTGTTTATATTCCTTCACATCTTGCTACATGGAAGGAAAAACATATTTCTATTCTTATCAAACTATGTGAAGGAATATTCTGATTTTTTCTTATTTTTTAGCCTTGTGCACATCTCATATATTGCAAAAAAAAAGGCTACATAGGCTGATGTCCCATCGCACCTTAGATTTGCAAAGGAGAAAATAAATTATTTCCGGATGCATATGTTCATATCATGCCAGGGGAAGTGTTGCACATTCTGATTTCTATTTTTTCCTGATTTACAATCTATACTTGTTCTTCTTTACCATGAGAAAATGCTTTGCCAAATAATTTCTATTGGCCCCAAACTTGATCCTGCATTCTTCCCACCATATCTTCACCCGAGACCATTTCGACTGGGATACCCAACCATGGTGACACTGAGGTATTGCTTTGATGTTCTGCGAGCATGGATTGATGCGTTGACTATTGCAGATCATGAGCAATTACGGATTTGGGGCATATCATCCTTATTACTGAATATTGCTAAAGTGGAAGTGAACTGGCATTGTTATGTGCTGCAACTAGATTATGGAAAACTGCTTTCCATGTATTCCGTTTTGTGTAGGCAGAGCTGACTCTCACTTTGGAAGAAGTCCGACGGATATGTGCCCTGTTGCCATACATGTCTCCACATGTCTTTTTGCGCCACGACAACTACGCTTCAGTCCTGAGCCAATTAACAGGTTTGTCTCGAAGTGTTTGCGAGAAAAGCCTCATTTGCAAGGACGGGTTGGCTACCATGATGTGCCTGGACTACTTTGACAAGATTATCAGCACCCATCTATCCTCAAGTAGCTTGTGGCTCCACGGTTTTGTGGTATGCTTCCTTGGAGAGCTAATCTTCAGCCACAGCCAGATGACAGTTGCCATTGAGGTGGCAGAAATAGCATTGGCGATGATCACTTGCCAACTTGATCTTGCCCCTATTCTTATGGCATAAACTTATGTTGGCTTGGACTGGGCCTTGAAACGTTCCAAGCATTTCAATGGTTGCGGCGCCTTAGTGCAAGTAAGTTAACAATGTTACCTCAATGATTTGTTGTGCCGATGTAACTGTGTTCTATTTTCCCCTGCCAGGTTTGGCTCGTTGCCCATATGGGGATGGAGGTCCTGCGCCCTCAACATTCTGTGTTTGAATCCTACAATCATACCAACCATTCACACACCCTTCCAAGCGGACATGATCTGTGCAACAGACTGCGAAATCTCACCAAGGACACTGTAGTTTGGTGTATTCTATTCACAACTTCGAAGCCCTTCACTGTCTTCTTTAATGATAGCGACATGCGACTTGTTGTCCTTTCGGGGCTAACAGGCGGCATTGAATACCATCCTCTCCATGTTCTTTGCCAATTTGGCTTTTGCCAGGACTCGATCGAGCAAAGCCCTATGCCTGACTGCTTCAAAAGTTACATTCTTGGTTCTGATGTGACAACCTCTGAGCTGGCTTGCATGATGCATATTGGCATTCTATCTTCTAGGCTTGCCATTACATAATGCCCAGATTGCACAGTAAAGTATGAAGCCAAAATTCGAGAAACTTGGCCTATCAGTGAACTTCCTCCTAGTGGCACTTTCTTTACAGGAGCTGGCAGCTCAAAAAGGGCCAGAGTTGACTGAATATATTTGGTCCACATTCATTAAATGAGAAAATTTTGTACAACTGATGGGCTATAATAAAAGACAATTTTGCTTTCACACTGTATCATTTCAGATGTTGGTGTGACTCTGTCTGCCCCTATGCTCCTAATAGCACTGTCCTAGTAATTCTTTTTACTTAGAATGGCAACTGGCATGCCCCTAGTCAAAGACTCTATTTTCAACCAAGGAGGAGTTAACACGCCCTTAGTTGAAAATCCCTTTTTTGCCAAAATTTTGACTCAAAAGGCAGTTGGCATGCCCCTAGTTGGAACATAGGCAAACGCCTTGCAAAGCAATGCAAAATGCAAAAGTGGTGCGATCAAAAATGTTGAATGCCAAGTGATTTATGTAAGACTCATAAGATGGAAGTAAGATTTATGCATGGTGAATAGAAGATATGCCCTCAGCACCGAGGAAGCCTTCACTGCCTGCTACAAGGAAGTAGAATGTCCTCAACTCACTTGATGCTACCCGGATCCCTGGGTTTATGGTGTCTCTCACTCTACCAATGGGCTTTCGAGATAAAATGGGCTCCATGTCAAACTCCTAGGGCCCTATACCTACTTTTTTCAATAATTCATTTTTTTTTCTCACTCAAATGCATGCTGACCAACCTTATCCCTGCTTGGAGGTAATAAACAACTAGGCTGAGGAGTGGCTGCTCTTTCAGTTTAACCTAAGGGGTGGCTAGTCCCTTTGAAAATATCGACTTGTTAGGTGTATGCTTCAACTCCTCTCCAAGTTATGTGATAGGGATAGAGTCGTCTTGCATGCCTCTCTCATTGGTGCCGACTTCTATCTTCTTATTTCTTTTGTGCTCTGATGTCTATGTTTTTTTTTTATTGGCTGACCCTCACTCACGACCTATCATTTTTCCTCCCTCTCGAGGTATAGGCTCCTTGGGAATTTGTACACTTCGTCCAATTCCCACAGATAATCACTCCCTCACTCCCTAGGTCACCCAGGTAGTAACGTATGAGGAGGATCAAAATTCTTCCTAAGCAGGCTAGCGTTCCAAATTTCCTCATTGGGCAATGGCTATGCATATAACTAAAATGCAAACAAAAAGAAAATATAGTGCATATGATATGATTTTTGTAATGTTTGGATGCAATAACTTAAAATACTAGCATAAAAAATGTAAAATTATAGAGATGCATGGTTCATGATGCAAGGCTTGGGATTGGCTGAGGATCATTGGTAGTACTTTTTTAGGTAGGAAGCATTAACAAGCTTTGACTGCTACCCTCGATCCATGTCCTCAAGAATGACAACGCCTCATGACAGGGCTTCCTTCACAATAAATGGTCCACGCTAGTTGGGCCTGAACTTTCCATGGGCATCTGGTAAGTGAATGGCGCGCAAAACCAAATCACCTGGCTCAAAATTTCTAGGCCGAACTTTCTTCTGATATGCACGGGCCACTTGCTTTTGGTAGCATTGGGTATGGTGTAAGGCTTGCAATCTGTGTTTGTCAATCAAGTCAAGCTGAACGCAGCGGTCTTGGGTCCATTTTGCTCATCCAACTTTGTTTCCTTCAGAATCCTCAATGACAAAATCTCCACTTCAAAAGGGAGGACTGCCTCCATACCATACACAAGTGAGTACGGCGTTGCTCCTGTTGATGTCTGGACCGAGGTCATGTAAGCCCATAGTGCATAAGGCAACTTCTCATGCCAATCTTTGTGGGTCTTAGCCATCTTCTTCAAGATCTTTATCAGATTTTTATTGGCTGACTCTACAGCTCCATTCATCTGTGGCCGGTAAGGACAAAATCTATGATGTCTGATTTTGTAACCCTGAAGATAATCCTCAACTCTCTTTGCTATGAAGTTGGCCCCATTATCTGATATGATGGCATGTGGAACCCCATATCTAACAATAATGTTATTCTTAATGAACTTTTCTGTAATTGTCGCTGTAACTGTTTTATACGATGCTGCCTCAATCCACTTTGTAAAATAATCAATGGCCACAAGGATGTAGCGATGCCCATTGGATGCAGCTGGATGAATGGCCCCAATGACATCAATTCCCAAGTGGAAAAGGGCCAAGGTGATGACATGCTATGTAACTGTTCTGGGGAAGCATGTATGAATTTACCATATATTTGGCAATTGTGGCATCTCCTCACAAATTGACAACAATCTGTTTCCATGGTGGACCAGAAGTAACCCTGCAGCATAATTTTCCAGGCCAAGAGTACTCCATTCATGTGTGGACCGTAGGTGCCTGCATGAACTTTAAACATCAGCATATCTGCCTACTTCTTGTCCATGCATCTAAGAAGCATTTGATTGTAGGATCTCCTATGTAGGTGCCCTAGCCCGAGTACATACTTAGAGGCCAGTTGTATCAAGGTCTTCTTATTTGTTGGGGAAATACAAGATGGGAAGCCGTCGGTCTCCATGAAAATTTTGATATCATTATACCAGGGCAATTCAGCTGTCAGTTTTGCTTCCTAGATGTACATGCAATGTGTTGGCTGCTCTACACAAGTAACTGAGATATCCATTGCCTGTGCCTCTGGGAGCGATAACCAAGATGCCAGGGTAGCTAATGCATCTGCGTACACATTCTTGGCTTGCTTCATGAAGGAAAATTTGACATTATCGAACTCATTAATCAGCTTCAGCAAATGCTCATGGTATAACACAAGCTTCTGGTCCTTTGTCTTCCAGTCACCATTGATCTGCGAAATGACCAGCATTGCATCCCCATATACCTGAAGTTCTCGGACACCCTGTTCCAGTGCCACCTGTAATCCCAGTATGCATGCCTCGTATTCAGCTTCATTATTGGTGCATTCAAATGTCAGCTTCCTTGCAAAGGGAATTAGATGTCCTTGTGGCGTTGCCAAAACTGCACTGATACCTCTTCCTCTTTTATTGACTGCACCATCAAAGTATAGACACCATTGATGCTCATCTTGGGGATTTTCTAATTCTTCATCGCCCATTGCAAATAAAATGTCTTCATCTGGGAATTGTGTTTGCAGTGGCTAGTATTCTGGCAAGGGTAGGTTGGCGAAGTGATCCGCCATTGCTTGTCCCTTCATGGTCTTTTGTGTGACAAATGTGATTGTGACCATGCCGACCCGAGGAGGTCCCGACGTGGAATCGCACTAGAGGGAAGGAGATCACAGCCATGCCAAGATGTCAAAGGCGCAAGGAAAGATAAAAGAAAAAGAAAAGGAGTCACCACCTAGTCTTTTAAGGGAAAGACGAGGAAAACCACAAAAAGATGAATGCCTGAGGTGCAGATGTGAAGGCTAGATGTCTGCTAACCAGATGATGGGCAAGGATTCCTATTACGCGTGAGGAAGGTGTTAGATACCCTCGTACGCCCGAGAAACTCGATCTATCTAGTCTAATTGCTTGCTAAAGGCTAGATGGATGTTTGCTAAACCTGGATCATGCTCTAATCATGCTAACATGTATGCCATGACAAGATTGGATGGATGTGCAAGACGATGTGTGGAAACTGTGATGAAATTTGCATGCATTGACAAAATCACAAATAATCACATGAAATGACGAGGTTTTGTTAAAGAACACTTCCAAAAAACATAATGATATCAAAAAGATGGCAAGCCAAGTCAACCCGAGTCCTCAGAATCATGAAAAAGTCGTGAAAATCAAAAAGGGGAAAAATAATCCGTGGTAGGGACAAATGTCGGCCTTCAGGCCTGTTAATATACGCCCTCGGGCGATGAAATCCAAATCAAATCAAAAATCTAAAATGTAGGATTAAAACAAGTCAAATCGGATATTGGATTTGAAATTCTGAAGACAAAGCGAAGAAAGAAACCCACGAAGGAAAGGCATGAGATGCCGACTCGCTAAATAGGGATACAAATGTGATGAGAAAGGATATGAAATGCATGGATAAGTGCCTAAATATGCAAAAACTCTAAAGAATAACTTAAACATGGACTATGCTAGACTGAGTGCAAAGATTGAGATGCATGCTCATGAATTAGTGGCACAGGGGAAATTTGGTCATTTCTCTGGCCATATATGATAAATGCTAGCATGGGAGTGATGCATGGCCTAAAATGTCTATAAGATGTTATTTGCAAGAAACATGGAGGAGAAAACCAACAAAATGATGTAAACACAATAAAGGACAAACATAGGGGCCAAAATGCAAAATTCACAGAAGGGAATGAGAAACTGGATGAAAAACATGTTCATGACCCCTATTCTATCATTCAAATGATGGGTCCAATGTCAATGTGTCATAAGAATGTAAAAGTTGTACTTGGATAATTTCCTTAAAGTTCAGGGTCTAAAGTGCAAAATTCACACATAAGTGCAAATGTGACCAAAATGTAAGGCTAAACATCAAATCTCAGTGAAAACATGATTTTTAAATGAAATCAATGATTAAATGCAAAAACATGAAATGCAATGAGTTAAAAATGCCCCAAAACATGCAAGAAAATATTTAAAACCCTAAATGATGGATTTGGAATTAATCTAAGGGTCAAAATGTAAATTTTATGTTCAGAAATGATTAGATGTGAATCCAATGATTTTTATGCAAAATGTTTGGACTTGAATGTGATAAAAGTTGGGATTTTATGTTGGTCAGTGCAATTATGATGTTTCCTGAGGTCTAAGATGCAAAATACACAAAGAAAACTCATTTTTTAAAGTTCTGGGGGCTTAATGCAAAAGTTCAGGACCAAACTGTAAAGAAAAATCTACATTAATGCCATTCAGTGTGATTTTTAAATATTTTAGGGCTCAGAATGTTAATTTCATTGAGAAAACTTATTTCAGAAACATTCAGGGGCTAAACGTAAACGTTCTGGACCAAAATGTAAAGAAACTATGTACCAGGGACCTAGATGTGATAGAACATGCATTAATATGTTAAGAATTAAAAGATGAACTATTCAGGGGGTCACATGCGAAATTCACAAAGAAAAATAAAGAAATAAAAAGTATTTTAAAACTGCAAGGATTGAAATGAAAATTTATGGACCCATATGCAATAAAAAGACCTAAATGTAATAAAATAAGGACTAAAAAGTAATAATCCAAAATTAAAGAAACTTGGCCTAAAAGACTCATTCGAAGATCACTGGGGGATCGCTGGCGTTCTGCCGCCGGCGATCTCTCCAGCGAGCTCTTCGAGGCAGTTCGAAGGTCGGAGGGGTGCGTGCCAGGCTGGGGAAGCACCATGAAGTCACGGTAGACCTCCTAGTGGTGGGACGCGGCTAGGGAGGCCCGAGCCTCCCCCCACCTCGAGCTCCGGTGAGGGGCTTTTGTTGGAGCCGGAGAAGACAACGGTGTGGCTGGAGGCTGTCCAGAGGGTCAAGCGACACGTCGGAGGCTCGAGGAGCACTGTGGGGACAGAGGCTGAGAGGACACTCGGCGAAGCTCGAGGTGGTCTGGAGGCCTTCTCCCACCACCGGTAATGGGGACGGTGGAGAGGTCATCGCGGAGGCCTTGGTAGTGGCGGAGTGGCGCGGAGGGCTTCGAGACAACGTGGGGAAGCCTTCGGAGACCTTGGATTGATGCAGGAACGTCGCGAGCACGCAGGTGCCTCCGTGGCAGACAGTCGTCGGCAGTTGCAGTAGTGGCGGCGACAGCGCGGGCTAGTGTCTTTCTCTGTAGAAATGGGGGGCATCAAGGAGGAGAAGAGGAGAGGAGGAGAGAGGAGAAGAGAAGGAGAGGACGAGAGGAGGGAATGCCGCTTCAGGGCCTTTTTTGCAGGTCACCGGTGGTGGTGAACCCACCACCAGAAGGGTTGGCGATGGCGTGCGGGGAGCCTGGCTCCACCGTGGCATGTCTCAGAAGCTTGGGGGGATCTAAAGGGGCATGTCGGAATGAAGAAGAAGGGAAGGGGAGTTACCTTAGTGGTTGTTCCACAAACTCCAGCGATAGGTCCACGACAACGTGCTCCTCCGGTGGCGACACTGGATCATGGGCGTGGGTCGTTGGTGGTTGAGGGGAAAACTGGATTGGATGCTCTGGCTAGGCTCGAGACTTGCTTAATGGGAGGCTCGAAGGTTTGAAGAAGGTCTGAAAATTTTCTGAAAAGCTCCCCTTCCTCGTCGACGGCAAGACCCGTTATACTCTAGTGAGGCTTTTCTCCATCGTTGATCCTCCTCCCTTCAGCCAATCAACGTCGTTGGATCGAGCTTGAGCTGGAGGAGGTTGGCCAAATATCCCGGAGGCTGAGATTTGCTCTGGATTTCTCGAGATTGCTCGTCGGAGTTTTCGTCGGAAAAATAGGGTCGCCAGAATTATTTTGATTTTCTAAAGTTTTGAATTGAAATTTTGAATGAACAGCGTTGGGCTTAATGGGCTTAGGGTTTTGGGGTTTTTGTTTTGTTTTTCATTTTCAGATTTTTAGGGTTTTCTTAGGGTTTTAATTTTAATTTTTCAATTGGATTTTGTGAGTTTAGTTTTGGGCTTTTATTTATTTTAAATTCTTGATTAAGGTTTAATTAATTTGTTTTAAATTGGGTTTTAATTATTTAGTGTTTTTTTTAGGATTTAGGGTTGTGCTTTTTAGGTTTTTAATTTGGAATTTGGGTTTAATTACGGTTTATGGTTTTAATTTAGGTTTTTTGTGTTTTAATTAGGTTTTATGTTTTAATTAGAGTTTTTGGATCGATTTTGTATTTTAATTGGATTTTATTTAATTAGGGTTTTTATTTGATTAATTAGGGATTTTATTGATTTTAAGTGGGTTTTAAATGGATTTAAGTAGGTTTAATTTCATTTTATTTAATTAGGGTTTTTATTTGATTAATTAGGGTTTTATTGGATTTTAAGTGGGGTTTAAATGTATTTAAGTGGGTTTAATTGGATTTTACTTAATTAGAGTTTTTATTTAATTAATTAGGGTTTTTAAATGGATTTTAAGCGGATTTAAATTCATTTGTTTGGTTTCAAGTTTAATTCGGTCAGAGTGGGCTAGTGTGGGACTAATTGGGCATGAGTAGGTTAAGGTTTTGGTGGTCGCAACCAGAGCATCATCCAGAGGAGCTTGCGACCAAGTGACCTCAAAATTGGGGTGTCTACAGATGCCCTCCCTGAACGAGGTCAAGGGAATCGAGACCGATGCTCTGGGTTGACTAGACACCCCCTTGAGTCCGCGGGAGAGTGGTATTTGCTGTGGGGCCGTGAGCCACTTATTCGATGGATGCACCGAAAAGTCATGACTCGTGGCCCATGCATGATGCTGATGCAAAGAATTACCCTAATCCTAGGTAATGCATGACGGGATGCTAAAAATGAGTGAATAGCTCAGCTCTCGGAGGGAAGCATGAGGGATTTCCCGACCCATGTCGAGGCACGCCTGGGCAAGTCTTGAGACCTATAGGCCAGGGCGAACCTGGCGAAAGATGGACCTTCCGGTTAGGGAGGATGCATGGCAAGATGTCTGACTTGCCATCGGAGGGATAGACTGATGACGGAAGTCAACCGGATAGTCTGGGGGTATAAGCCCGCTCCTGATAATATGACAATTGTCAATCGGATAGCTTGGGTATCAGCCCAAGCGAAGGGGCATTAGACAAGGCTATCAATCTTGCAAGCTAAAGGACAATGCATGGTAAGTTGACGGACCTACAGACCGGATAGTTTGGGCTATCAGCCCGATAATGAGTTGATGGACTCAGCACTGGATAGTTTGGGCTATCAGCCCACTGATGAGGGCATCAAGATTTGTCCATCTGAGGCGAACCTAGGATGAGATCATCTAGACCTCGCATGGTCTAATAAAGGATAGAAATGAAACTTGCTTGCTTTGAACAAGTCCCAATAGGACAGATAAGATTCCGCCTCACATGGCACTGAAACCTAGGATGCCTTCGTTTGTCCAGGTTAGGGCAACAAAACGATGTCACTGACTATTAACTAGGTCGACCCCGTGCCAAGTCGGTAAGCATGAAAGGGTAACAGTTTGAGACAATGGAGCACACGTTACAGCAATGGCAATTCTTGATCAATCACAATCATTCAAACAAGCTGGCAAATGTGTCCGAAAGAATTCATTATTGCAGTCAAATGATGTGATTACACTTATTTTCCAATCAGTAATGAACAAGCAGCTTAAAACAAGTGTCAAAGGTCTGGGTCATCCCTAGGCCTCTTGGAGCCTCTTACTTTTGGAAACAATATAGGACTTGGAACAACTCCATAGATCGACCAGGTTTCCTCTACTTCGGCTTCGTAGTCAACAGAACAACCCTTGCCTTCTGTGACTGTAAGGTTGCTCAATCGGATGGAACCAGTAAGTAGGCATGACAGTTCCTTTGTTGCTGCGTAAGAGCTCAGGGGATACTCCTGGAACCGAGGTGGCATCAGCCCTTGAGCAAAGGAGTCTTGCTGGTAGCCAAACTGTCGCATTACCTTAATTGGGTGATATTCGACACCGCTGGTCAACCCTGGCAAGATGATAAGCATCATGTCGACATCATTGAAGAATGCTTCAAAGTGGTGAGTCGTAAAGGGAATGATGCGCTAGGTCACCTTGTCATCTGTTAATCCTTCCAGTCGTTCATATTCTCCATGGACTGATGTGAGAGTGCGAGCATGACCACTTTGGCAATAAGACTCGAAGGCTGACCGCTGAGGGCGTAAGACACTACCTCCAGATGAGTTTCCAACCACACCTGTAAAAAGGATCCACAACCGTAGAAATGTTGGCACCGTCGCACTGATCGATCAAGAGCGCGATAAGTCTCAGCCAGGATAATAAGGGCCAAGTCTATCTGGCGGGTTACCACCGCCAGAGCGATTTCGACAACCTCTATGCTCACTACAGTTCGGCCATGGCTAAACACTAGTTCGCCCAAAAAGCGAACGACGAAGCCCCTCAACCATAGCTCATCGCCTAAGAAAGCACGCCTCTCAACCACCTTGTCAAAGTAAATGAGTTGCAACATAGGAGATTGTCCATCAGTACAGATCAGTTGACGACAACACTCATCGGTCGACAGGCCAATTAGCTCACTTAGCACAGAAGAATATCCATCTCGCCGCATAAACATTGTGGCACCCATGAACTTTGGCAAAGAGCACACCCGACAGACCTCTTCCATAGTGGGGGTCAACTCAATCTTTCCGAAGCAGAATGTGTGAGTTGCAGACTTCCAGAACTAGGCTACTGCGCACAGGAAGTAACGGAAGACCTCCACATTTGCAATGTCTAAGAATTTTGTGGAGATTTCCCAGGTTCGCAGCTTGTCGCGATCATCACTTGTCAACCTCCCAATCCATGCCTGGAGGACTTCTGAGCATTTCCCTGGCATAACCATCGTAGGGAAACCCATAACTGATGATGGAGTTGCGGCCTTTCTTGATTCAAGACTGCAGAACATTATTAAAAAAACATTTAGAATGATAAAATCATTTTGTTCCAGGCTCACAATATTTCATACAGTCCAATGCAGATGGAAAAACATAAATTATTGTCGAATGCCGAGCCACATATCAGTAGCTACTCTGAAACTGTGCAAAAGAGCGTGATAGATACAACTAACATGTTCACTGCCCGAGCGCACAAGGTTATCTGCCTAATGATGGGTTGACGGACTCGTCGCCGAATAGTTAGGGTTATCTGCCCTATGATGAGTTGACAGACCTACTGCCGAATGTTAGTGTTATCATCCCAATGGGGAAAGAGTCGGTCCTTGGATACAAGAAGCCAACAGCTCGAACCTCCTCTGCAATTAGAGGAATCAAAGGAAAGGTGGATGCTGGTCCTAGGATATAAGGAGTCAGCGGCTCGGATCTCCTCTGAACTTAACGGAGTCACGAGGAAAGGATGGATGGTTGGTCCTAGGATACAAGGAACCAACAACTCGAATCTCCTCCTGATCAGGGGAGTCTCGAGAAAGGATGGATGGTTGGTCCTAGGATGCAAGGAACCAACGACTTGGATCTCTTCTAGATCGGGGGAGTCTCGAGAAAGGATGGATGGTTGGTCCTAGGATACAAGGAAACAACGACTCGGATCTCCTCTGGACTTAACGGAGACACGAGGAAAGAGATAAATGGTTGGTCCTAGGATACAAGGAACCAACGACTTGAATCTCCTCCGGACTTAAAGGAGACACGAGGAAAGGGATAAATGGTTGGTCCTAGGATACAAGGAACTAACGACTCGAATCTTCTCCGGATAAAGGGAGTCTCGAGAAAGGATGGATGTTTGGTGCTAGGATACAAGGATCCAACGACTCAGATCTCCTCCAGATCAAGGGAGTCTCGAGAAAGGATGGATGGTTGGCCCTAGGATACAAGGAACCAACGACTCGGATCTCCTCTGGACTTAAAGGAAACACGAGGAAAGAGATAAATGGTTGGTCCTAGGATACAAGGAACAAACGACTCAGATCTTCTCTGGACTTAAAGGAGACCTGAGGAAAGGGATGAATGGTTGGTCCTAGGATACAAGGAACCAATGACTTGGATCTCCTCCGGACTTAAAGGAGACGCGAGGAAAGGGATAAATGGTTGGTCTTAGGATACAAGGAACCAACGACTCGGATCTCCTCCAGACTTAAAGGAGATGCGAGGAAAGGGATAAACGGTTGGTCCTAGGATACAAGGAACCAACGACTCGGATCTCCTCCGGACTAAAAAGAGACACGAGGAAAGGATAAAAGCTATGTGCAACTCACATGCTAGCCAGGAATATTCTTGTCTGTAGCTCGCTTGTTTTGCTGTGTGACTGCTATGTCTGTTCACTTGATGATTAATCGAGATAAACTGCTGCTTGGGTTTTGCACTGATGCAAGGAGCTTGGCTAGAAGGGTGTCACGAGGGCATCGTTTCCTCCTCGAAGAAGACGGTCTTGTTGGATATTTCTGACATCTTTCCAGGTTCACTGTTGTGTCACCGACTGACTTCTTGGTAGTCTGACTTTGGCATTGGACTATTGACTGTGCTCTCTCTTGCTAATTAGAGGAGTATGTATATTCTGACTTTGCTCTGATCTCATAGGCTCACAACTATTGTTGTCCTCATTTTCGCGCTTGAGCTATGGAGCAGACAACATGTTTTGGATGAAGATACTGTCCCATGAAGGGTCAACCAATAGGACAGCTGACATACCCCTAGTTGATGGGGAAGGCTATCACCACAAAGGCAGCTGACATGCCTCTGGCGTACGGTATCCACTGCTAGGTCTTCAACTAAAGAACAACTGACATGCCCCTAGTTTGGGACCTAGCGGGACCTTACAAAGTGGATAAGTGATGATGCGTGCAAGCATGATGGTGCTATGTTGTGTCATCCCTTAGAATAAATTTGAAACGCTAATCATGACTGCTATGAGAAGAGAAGAAGACCTCGATTCACAAGACACTACCCGGACTTTAGACTGTTGGTGGCTCTCCAGGGTGGACTATTCAGTAGGTTAGGCTCCATGCCAAACTCTTGGGGACTTAGACCTACTTTTCTGGCTTTTGACTTATTTCTTTTCTCCATCATAGGCTTGTAGACTCGCTCTAACCCTTGCTTGGGGGTAATGGACATCCAGATTTGGAGGATGCTGCTGGGATCTTATGTGACGGGTGGCTAGTCCCTTGGGCTGCTTGGATCTTTGAGATGTTTGCTTCGAATCCTCCCCAAGGTAAGTGGTGGGGATAGAGTTGGCCTACTTACCTCTCTCTGTTAGGGCTAGCTTCTGTCTTCAACTTTTGTCTTCTTATTTCTTTTATGCCATTGTTTATATTCTTTATTTTTCTATTTCGCTCACACTCACGCTCACTCCTAACATTTTATCTCCCTCAGGAGGTGTAAGTCCCTATGGGAGTTTAGATATTTCGCCTAACCACGTTTGGATGGTGGCTCCCTCACTCGCTAAGATGTCTAGGTAGTGACAACTGAAGAGGTGTCGACCCTTCTCAAGTAGGCTAGCTATTCTGATTCTCATCATCAGGATGTGATGCTGATGCTTTATGCATGGATGGATGTAGTTAAGGATTCTTGAATTACTAATGCGTGTGAAAATAAAAAGGCAAATGCTATAGCTTAGATGCACTTGGATCATTGATTATTTTGAGATATGCATGCATGATGGAGAGGTGGATGATGTATGATGCACAAAAGGATACTTTGCAAGGCAACGATACAGACCTTCCACTCATTGGTAGTACTTCTTAAGATAGCATGTGTTGACTGACTCAGCTAGCTCGACATTGTCCATATCTTCAAGGATTGCCGCGCCTCTCGAGTAGACATGTTTGATAATGTAAGGACCATAACAGTTAGGTCAGAATTTACCTCGACCATATGGGAGATGTATGGCCCGCAGAACTAGATCACCAGGTGCGAAGTTCCTAGGTCGGACCTTTTACTGATACGACCTGGCCATTCTCGCTTGGTAACAGCGAGCATTGTACATAGCCTGGAGTCTACGCTCGTCAATCAGATTCAACTGGATCTATCGGTCCTCGACCCATTCGGCTTCTTCTAGCTTAGCCCCCCTCAAGATTCTAAGTGATGGGATCTCCACCTCGATTGGTAGGACCGCCTCTATGTCGTACACCAATGAGTAAGGTGTCGCTCCTGTAGAGGTTCAGACTAAAGTTCTCTAGGCCCATAGAGCATATGGGAGTTTTTCGTGCCAATCCTTATGTGTCTCGGTGCTCTTCTTCAAGATCTTGATTAAGTTCTTATTGGCCGACTCCACGACACCGTTCATCTACGGGTGATACAGGGAAGATCTGTGATGTTTGATCATGAGACTCTGTAGATAGTCCTCCAATCTCTGGGCTACAAAGTTCTTGGCATTGTCCGAGATAATGGAGTGTGGCACCCCGTACTGAGCTATGATATTGTTCATGATGAACTTTTTTGTGGCCACCGCTGTGACGGACTTGTAAGAGGCCGCTTCTACCCATTTAGTAAAGTAATCTATGGCCACCAGGATATTGCTGTGACCATTAGATGAGGCCGGATGGATGGCGCTGATGACGTCTATTCCCCAAGTGGAGAAAGCCATGGCGAGGACATGCTATGCAGTTGCTGAGGGGGAGCATGTATGAACTTCCCATGAATCTGACAGTTGTGACATTTACACACGAAGTGACAGCAATCTGCCTCCATAGTTGACCAGAAGTAGCCTTGCAGCATGATCTTCTTGGCTAGTAGTATTCCGTTCATGTGGGGGCCATATGTCTCAGCGTGGACTTGAAGCATCAAGGTGTCTGCCTCTTTCATGTCGACACATCACAAAAGCATCTAGTTATATGACCTTCTGTATAGATGTCCATTGCCTAACATGTATCTTGACGGTAGGCGCGCCATGGTCTTCTTATCTACTAGTGATGTGCCGGTGGGGAGGTCCCCTGATTCTAGGAAGGCATTGATGCCGTGATACCAAGGGAGATCTAGTGGTGGGTCGGCTTCTTCTATGCTCATGCATTGGATGGGTTGTTCCGCTCGAGTGACTGATACATCTACCATGCGCTCCTCAGGGATTGAGAGACAGGAGGCAAGGGTTGCCAGCGCATCTGTGTAGGCGCTTTTGGCTCTACTCATGAAGGAGAAATGTACTTCCTTGAACTCATTGACGAGCTCTAAGAGATATTCATGATATGGAACAAGCTTTGGATCTTTGGTTTTCCATTCGCAAGTGATTTGGGATATGACTAGCATGGCATCCCCATGCGCCTGTAACTTCCGTGCGCCATTCTCTAATGCCATTTGTAGTCCCATGATGCATGCCTCGTACTCGACCTCATTATTGGTGCACTCGAAATTGAGCTTTCTGGAGTAGGGGGTCATCCGTCCTTGTGGCGTTGACAATACCGCGCCGATTCCTCTACCCCTCTTGTTGACAGCTCCATCGAAGTACAGGTGCCACCGGGACTTGTCTCCTGGCTCATCAGAATCCGCTTCTCCCATGGAGAACAGAATGTCTTCATTTGGGAACTACGTCTGTGAAGGCTCATACTCTGGCAATGGTAGGTCAGCTAGGTGGTCTGCTACTGCTTGCCCTTTCATTGATTTTTGTGTGACAAAAGTAATGTCATACTGGGATAGCATCACTTGCCACTTCACGCATCGTCCCACTAATGCTGGCTTTTGGAACAAGTACTTTATGGGATCATGTCGGCATAGGAGGAGGACTAGATATGCCATCATATAGTGCCTAAGCCGTTAGGTGGCCCAGACAAGGGATAAGCAGATTTTCTCAATGGGACTGTACCTGGATTCACAATCATTGAACTTATTGCTCAGGTAGTAGATGGCTCTTTCCCTACGTCTTGTTTCATCGTGCTGCCCAAGGACTGCTCCCATGGAGTGTTGGGTGGTGGAGAGATATAGTAGCAGAGGTCGCCCCGGTGTGGGCAGAACCAAGACAGGAGGCTTTGTAAGGAGCTACTTGATTTTATCGAATGCAGCTTGACACTCTTCATTCCACTGGATCTGTGCATTCTTTCTTAACATCTTGAAGATGGGCTCATAGATGGGAGTAAGTTGTGCAATAAACCGACTGATATACTGTAATCGGCCTAATAAGCTCCTGACTTCCATTTCTGATGTAAGGGGAGGCATATCAATGATGGCTCTTGCTTTACTAGGGTCGACCTCGATTCCCCTTTGACTAATGATATATCCCAGAAGTTTGCCAGAAGATACCCCGAATATGCATTTGTTGGGGTTAAGACGGAGCTTGTACTTCCTGAGGCGATCAAACAACTTCCTCAGACAAGCCAGGTGCTCCTCAGGCTCTTTGGACTTGGCAATCATATCATATACATAGACCGCTATTTCTTGATGCATGAGGTCATGGAAAAGCACGGTCATTGCCCTTTGATAAGTTGTGCCTGCGTTCTTGAGCCCAAATGGCATCACACGATAGCAGAAAACACCCCAGGGAGTGATAAAGGATGTCTTCTCCATATCTTCCATTACAATTTTGATCTGGTTGTACCCTCAGAAACCATCCATGAATGATAGCATTTTGTGCCTAGCTATATTGTCCACTAGGACATCTATGTGAGGAAGCGGGAAATCGTCTTTGGGACTTGCCTTATTGAGGTCTCTGTAGTCGATGCACATGCGGACTTTCCCATCCTTCTTTGGCACTGGGAAAACATTTGCTGACCACTCTGGGTACAACACCACCTTGAGGAAATTCACCTTGTGCTGCTTCATGATTTCTTCTTTGAGCTTCAGAATCCATTGACGTCACCATCTCCTAAGTCTTTGCTTGACAGGCCTCTCATTAGGCTTCAGGGGTAGCTTGTGTACCACCACTTCGATGTCTAGCCTGACCATGTCATCATAACTCCAGGCAAAGACATCTGTGTATTCCTTCAGAAACATCAAGAAATCCGCCCTGGCCTGTAGAGATAGCTTAGCACTGATGAGCACCTCTTTGACATCCTCTATTGTGCAAATGTTCACCCGTTCAGTTTCCTCCTAGACATGCACGTTTTGGCCATCTGGATCATTGTCGTAGGGCTGGAATTCAGGTGTCTCTCCATCTTTATTTGTGTCATCATCCCCCTCCTCATTGGCGATGAGTTCTGATATGATTTCCTCCTTGAAGGTTGGGTCAGTGATGTCAAATGAAAGGATGTGTTATGATTTCTGTCCCTGATGATTCTTCGGGATGGTCACACTGACTTTGGTGTTCTTGTATTTGCATTGTGTGACCTCTGGCTCTTTGATAATGGACTCTGTTGACTGGCCAGGCTGCCCCTTTTCCTCGGCCTCTGTTACTATTTTTTGGTTTTTTTGGGTTTTCTGGATTTTTTGAATTTTTTTTTTGGGTTTTCTGGATTTTTTTGATCTTTTTGGGTTTTCTATAGTATGTATAAAGGGTGCAACTGATTAGTGGCTGTCCTGCTACTGACTGATAGGAGTGATGCCGCTTGGCCTTCCCCTTGAGCTTAACTCAGGGTCTTTTTTTTTTTTTACCCTCACCCTGCTTAAGGTGAGGCTTCTTCTACAAATACCACCTAGACCCGCCTCCTGGCTCCAAAGAGATTAACTCTAATGGTCTAGTGGGCTCTGGTTGTGAATCAGACAGGACAATGATGGGTGAGTTGTCCAACTGCTGGTGGGGGACTACTAGCTCAGATCCTGAGGCCCTCAACTTTTCTGTCTTCAGCCTTTGATGCTCTACTGTATCCTCAACCAAGACTGACAACTTCTCTCGGAACAGAAGCTCCAGGTCACTGACTTGCTCACTCGCCTGCACTGCCCTACTAACTGTCTCACCTTCTTCCAAGATGCACTCAGAATCTCTAACAGTACTCTGCTCTGCCACTGCCTCCTTTGGACTACGGGCCTCTACTAATTGAATCTGAGACTGCTACGAACATTGTCCTAGACTGACCAACTGCACTGATGGGTCTATTGATGTCCTTGCTTGCAGGACTACCACTATGAGGCTTGCTGCTTGGGGAATGGCTGATATCGTCAGGGCGCTTACCATTGGTTGACACTGTGACTGCGTCGTCCGAAGTCAACTCCTTTCTGTAGTGGCTTGGCTCTGATTGGGATCTAGTTTACCTGAACTAACAAAGTTGGTGAGGTTTGATGGAATATAAATCATTTTGTACCTCCGGGTGTGTGAATATTCATCGTCGTGTGGCTGCCACTCGTATCCTAGGCCTTCGAACTCCCACCTCTCTTCCGCCTGGATGGGTTCGAAGATTCCTTGGCTGTGTCGCCTGAGCGGTGTTCCTTTCTTGTATCCCCATTTGCGACATAGGTTTTCGATCATCCGGAGGGGATTGCCACGAACGGTCAAGTAACTGACACACTCGAGAGCCGGAATGTAATTGATGGGCTCGAAACGGTTGACCCAAAACACGACATCAGACGGTTTAGGATCAAAGTGGACAGTCTGGAGGGAGACAGCGGAGACCGACTCGACCTTTTCTTTGTCATGATCTTCTGCCAAGACGACGACTACGTCGTCGCCCCAATGGAACTTAACCATGTGGTGGAGGGTCGAGGGGATCACTTGATGCTTGTGCAAACAAGGATGCCTAAGCAGAAGATTGAAAGAGGGCTCCAGATCCGCAATGTAAAATTCGATGTCGAAGACTACATGCCCTATGGTGAGAGGAATAACTAGCATCCCCAATGCATTGTGATGCGTGTTATCAAAGGCCGTCATTCCCTTCGTAGTTGGTATGATATCCTCGACTTTGAATTCAATTTTATTTGCTATGCGCAAAGGGCATACATTAAGGCCTGTGCCATTATCAACCAAAGTGAGGGGAATTCAGAAGCTCTGATATTGCGCAGTAATGAACAGGGGCCTGTTATGATTGACTCCTGCTGGAGGCAACTCCTCACTGGAAAAGGAAATGACATGTGGCTCTGCAATCATGCCCACCATATTCTCATGAGCAAACAGTTCTATGGTAGGGGAGACGTAGGCAGCCTAAAAGACCCAGATGAAGGCCTCTCGATGTTCTGCAAAAGTATGGATGAGATCCCAAATAGAGATGTCAGCCATGACCTTCTTCAGTTGAGACGTGATGTCAGTAGAGGGCTGCTCCTACCTGGTCGAGGAAGTAGGGATTGAAACTGGGACTATCCTTGAAGGTTGAGTAGTTGGCTACGAATGGGAAGACACTGGACGGGCAGGCTGGGCTGCTAGGGCTCCTAGCCTATACACCCTCCCTTACTTGGTGACTTCTGCACACATTTCTGTGGCATAATCATAAGGTACACAGTGAGTATCCCTCGTCAGGTGGACGACAAGAGGGATACGTGTCGCCAGCTTGAGCGGTGCCGACAAAGAACTGACAGAAAGATGGTCTGGTTGGACAGGGAGTTGGATAGAATGCCGTTCAAGAGGCTGGACCGGGTATTGAACAAGAGACTAAAGTGTAGACTAGACAAGATGACTAGGCATGGGTCGAGCAAATAGGCAAATGGGTGACGCAAAGTGCGCGGTTGGCGGTACGACGGAACGCTCCTCCCTAGCGGTCAACTGTATCATGTGGACGGTTGATTCGGAATCGACATGACTTAAATGATAGAAATGGATAGGGAAAGGCTCATCTACGGTATGAATCAAATCAGAGGGGTCAACTTCAGATGTCATGGACCTAGAGATAGAGAGGAAATGAATTCCTGAGGTCCCAGCGCCTGCTGTGGTGTCATTCACAAGCATGGGCTGGTTGACAATGTTGGTATGAGGCGGTGGTGCTTGTGCCTGTGCAGGTGGTGGTCCATGTGCAGTGTGTGCCTCCTGAGTGTCGATAATGATGACCTTGCGGTCAATCAAGTCCTGAATGGCACTCCGTAGCGCCATGCAATTATCCGTCAAATGACCCACGCAACGGTGGAAATTGCAGTGGAGGCTTGTGTTATACCACCCCAGAAGTGGATTTGGTGGGGGCGGATCTTTGGGAGCTTCAGGAGTGACACCACCTTAGGGAGGATGGCACTCAGTGGCTCAACAAGTGGTGTATATTGTTGGGCAACACGCAGATTCCTTCTCTGCCCTGGGAGGGGTCCTTGCCAGATCGATGCCGTGGGATACACCGGCTGGGCGATCGTGGTGATCAGTGGTGTGTGTGGTGCACTAGATGTAGGTGCGTACACTAGTTGATTCGGGCCATGGCAGGGCGGGCGTGGCGGTTGACCCTACGTATGTGACGGCAGGCTTAGGGGGATCCCGCCACTTGGGGTAAGCAGTGCCAGCACCGTTGCGAGTGCTGCTGCTCGCCTGGTGATCCGAGGATGAGGCTTGTTTGGCAAAAGCGGCGAGCGCAGGGAAGCTACCACTGCGGAGGGAGCTCTCTACGCACGCGCCTGTCCGAATCAAAGATGGGAAGGTGGTGACTGGTTGAATGCTCAACAGAGCCCCAACATCAAGCTGCACTCCTCGGATAATGATTTCAATAGATTCCTCATCGGAGGGCCTATTCTTTACTTGTGATGCAAGGGCATGTCATTGACCGACATACTCCCCAAACGGCTCGTGGGGCTTCTGTTTTGTGGCGACAAGGTCCTCCCTCTTTGGGACCAAGTCGAGGTTAAAGGCATACTGGTCCATGAACGCCTGCGAGAGGTCGTTCCAAGTCTTGATCGAGCCCATGTCAAATGATGTGAACCACTTGAGGGCCGGACCAGTGAGACTCTTTTGGAAGAGGCGGATTAGCAGCCTCTTGCCAGCCTGAAGTTGAGCGAGATCTCCGCAATATGGCTGAAGATGTGAAATAGGGCAACCTTACCATTATATTTCTCGAAATCCGGGATTTGAAATTACGGTGGGAGTGTCGCCTCTAGGAAATAACAGAGGTCCCGGAATCCGTAGGGTTGGCAATCGCCTCCCTGCACTTGTCGAAGTGCTCTCTCCAGGTCACCTACCCTAGCGTGGAGGGTATCTAGAGCTGCTGTCGATGAGGATGATGCAGCAGGGGGAAGTGCCGCATATGCTGTGTGGGTCGCACCTAAGTGCTCCTCCGGATCCACCATCATGCCACCTAGTGCTGCGACATGATGGCTGGCATATTCATGCAAGAGTGTTGGGTGTGATTGTGGAGGTGAAGGTGCCTGGACCTGATGGTGTGTAGAAGTAGTATGAACAGAAAATTGTGTGGCAGTGGGTGCTGAGTGTGGGAGTAACAGCTGCTGCGGTGGTATGGCACTAGGCTACAAGTTCTGAGCATGCTGTACTCTAGCCAACCCGAGGGGTTGACCACCAGATGCTGGAGTTGAATGCTGTGCAGGGATGTCGTGTGTCTAAGCCTGTGGTGTCACACCTAATGTGAGTGTAGTGAGGAGTTGGGGTGAGGGCTGAGGTGGTGGTGCCGATGCTTGGAAACTGGAGCAGGGTGCCGAGGAGCCTCAGGAATATTAGGGTCTGCAGTGGACTAAATGGCAAAGGCCATGCTCTCGGTCTTTTGAGCGAGAGCCAGCAGATATTCTGCCAATGCGACAGGGGACCCCTCGGGGATAGCATGGGATGGCATAGTCAGAGGTTCAGAAGTCACAGATGGGACAAAAGTAGGTTGCCCTGGAGGCAAGGAATCTGTAAGGGGTGTTGTCACAGTGGGCAGAGTGCTAAGAGAGAAGGAACCCTGAGAAAGTGGGGCTATCAGTGGTACATCTGGAACCCGAGCTGAGGTCACTGAGATGGACTCAGTGCCTGGCTCCAGACTCACCGGGGTCAACAGGTGTCCTACAAGATGGGGAACAGAACTTTTGTGGTGCACGAAGGGGACAGAAGGAATGGCTGGAAACACAGCAAGAGTAGGAGGGACCGCAAAGGAGGTGCCCTCAGGAACAACAGCAGCTGGAAGAGACTCACTAGTACACTACACCATAGCTGACCAGGAACGGGTAAGAACCGGGCTACTGTGGCAAACAAGGGGATGAATCCTAGGACGAGCTATCGTCAAAGTGACGGATAACTCAGGACAAGATGATCGGCAACAAGGTGTCACAATCAGGGGAGCTAAGGCATGAATGCTCGAGCAGTGGCTAAGGAACTCACACTCCACTACCTGGAAAAGAGAAAACTGGCTAGGGTTAGAACCAGCAACAAAATGCAGTTTGTTATGGTGGTGTGAATGACATTCATGCACATGGATGTAACTAACATGCTCTCTCTCACCAACTAAGTGTTTCCTAGATGGTCATCTACTTCGGGATCACACACGGGTAAATAAGTCTCCGACTCAGGCTAGAAAGTAAAGGTCCTCGCTCTAAATCTTTGCCAAAGCGCAGGCAATGAACGGGTGGTGCGTTGGTGGCCTTGTCTCCTGCAGTAGCATGGAGCTGTACCCTCTACTACCACTGACACGACCCTGGTCAAGGGGGACAAACTAGCAACACATCCTACGCCAAAGCTATAGAACGGATTACCAGAATTGCCCTTCGCGAACTGTAGGTGGACTCAGGGGAGAAGAATGCATGCCCTATATGCTCAATCATGGAATATGCTTTAGTGTCTTCTACTTGAATTTTATTAACCAAGGGGAAGAGTTTAATTTGGTCTCTAGTTTTGCCTTATTAATTATTCTCTGAGTTTGTGTGTTTTATTTTAATCAGAAGGGGGAAACAAACATGTATCTACTCTCCTAGGCATGTCAAGTGCAAAAAAGGGAAGAAAACACACAAGCAAGGAAAGCAAGCAAGCAAACAACAAACAAAAGGCATGATCATGGCATGTGCTAGTGTCGTGGCAACATGATTGTGAAAAGGAAAACATCCATCACATCAAAAGGCATGATAAATAGCATGTGTGTGCAGTGACATAGCAAATGTGTGAAATAAAGTGCAAAAGGCTCGCTAACTAAACTAACAATCACCAACAAGGCAAACAAACAACATATGAAACCAAAGCAAGCAAAAAGGACTAACTTGAAATCTAGAATCTTGTTATCCCCAGCGGAGTCGCCAGTTTCTGTGACCATGCCGACCACAAGAGGTGCCGGCGCGAAATCGCGCTAGGGATGGAGATCATAGCCACGCCAAGATGGCGAAGGCGCAAGGAAAGATAAAAGAAAAAGAAAAGAAGTCGCCACCTAGTCTTTTAAGGGAAAGACGAGGAAAACCACAAAAAGATAAATGCCTGAGGTGCTGATGTGAAGGCTGGATGTCTGCTAACCAGATGATGGGTAAGGATTCCTATTACGCACGAGGAAGGTGTTAGGCACCCTTGTACGCCCGAGAAACTCAGTCTTTCTAGTCTAATTGCTTGCTAAAGGCTAGATGGATGTTTGCTAAACCTGGATCATGCTCTAATCATGCTAACATGTTAGCCATGACAACACAGGATGGATGTGCAAGACGATGTGTGGAAACTGTGAAGAAATTTGCATGCATTGACAAAATCACAAAAAATTACATGAAATGAGGAGGTTTTGTTAAAGAACGCTTCCAAAAAACATAATGATATCAAAAACATGACAAGCCAAGTCAACCCGAGTCCTCAGAATCATGAAAAAGTCGTGAAAATCAAAAAGGGGAAAAATAATCTGTGGTAGGGACAAATGTCGGCCTTTAGGCCTGTTAATGTACGCCCTCGGGCGATGAAATCCAAATCAAATCAAAAATCTAAAATGCAGGATTAAAAAAAGTCAAATCGGATATTGGATAAGAAATTCTGAAGATAAAGTGATGAAAGAAACCCACGAAGGAAAGGCATGAGATGCCGGCTCGCTAAATAGGGATACAAATGTGATGAGAAAGGATATGAAATGCATGGATAAGTGCCTAAATATGCAAAAACTCTAAAGAATAACTTAAACATGGACTATGCTAGACTGAGTGCAAAGATTGAGATGCATGCTCATGAATTGGAGGCACAGGGGCAATTTGGTCATTTCTTTGGCCATATATGATAAATGCTAGCATGGGAGTGACGCATGGCCTAAAATGTGTGCCAAATGTCTATAAGATGTTATTCGCAAGAAACATGGAGGAGAAAACCAACAAAATGATGTAACACAATAAAGGACAAATATAGGGCTCAAAATGCAAAATTCACAAAAAGGAATGAGAGACTGGATGAAAAACATGTTCATGACCCCTATTCTATCATGCAAATGATGGATCCAATGTCAATGTGGCACAAGAATTTAAAAGCTGCACTTGGATAATTTCCTTAAAGTTCAGGGTCTAAAGTGCAAAATTCACACATAAATGCAAATGTGACCAAAATGTAAGGCTAAACATCAAATCTCAGTGAAAACATTATTTTTAAATGGAATCAATGATTAAATGCAAAAACATGAAATGCAATGAGTGAAAAATGCCCCAAAACATGTAAGAAAACATTTAAAACCCTAAATGATAGATTTGGAATTAATCTAAGGGTCAAAATGTAAATTTTATGTTCAGAAATGATTAGATGTGAATCCAACGACTTTTATGCAAAATGTTTGGACTTGAATGTGATAAAGGTTGGGATTTTATGTTGGTCAGTGCAATTATGAAGTTTCCTGAGTTCTAGGATGTAAAATACACAGAAAACTCAGTTTCCGGAGGCTGAAGCGACACGTCGAAGGCTCAGGGAGCACTGTGGGGACACGGCGAGGCTAGGAGGACGCTCGGCGAAGCCCGAGGAGGTATGGATGCCTTCTCCCACCTCCATCTCCAGCAACGGGGACGGTGGAGATGTCGTCACGGAGGCCTTGTCAGTGGCGGAGTAGCACGGAGGGCTTCGGGACGACGCGAGGAAGCCTCCGGAGACCTTGGATTGATGCAGGAATGTCGGGAGCACACGGGCACCTCCGTGGCAGAGAGTCGTTGGCGGTTGCAGCAGTGGCGGTGACGACGCGGGCTGGCATCTTTCTCTGTTGAAAGGGGGGCACCGAGGAGGAGAAGAGAAGGAGAGGAGGAGAGTAGGGAAGGCCCCTTGAGGGCCTTTCTCGTAGGTTGCTGGTGGTGGTGAACCCACCACCGAAAGGGGAGGCGACGACGTGCGGGGAGCCTGGCTCTGCAGTGGCACGTCTTAGAAGCTTGGGGGGATCTAAACGGGCATGTCGGAATGAAGAAGAAGGGAAGGGGAGTTACCTGAGTGGCTGTTCCACAAACTCCAGCGATAGGTCGACGGCAACGTGTTCCTCCGATGGCGACACTGGATTGTAGGGGTGGGTCGCTGGTGGTTGAGGGGAAAACTCGATTGGATGCTCTGGCTGGGCTCGAGACTTGCTTCAAGGGAGGATCGATGGTTTGAAGAATGTCTGAAAAGTTTCTGAAAAGCTCCCCTTCCTCGTCGACGGCAAGACCCTTTATACTCCAGCGAGTCTTTTCTCTACTGTTGATCCTCCTTCCTTCAGCCAATCAACGCCATTGGATCGGGCGTGAGTTGGAGGAGGTTGGCCAAAGATCCCGAAGGCTGTGATTTGTTCCGGATATCTTGGGATTGCTCACTAGAGTTTTCGTCGGAATCATAGGGTCGTCGGAATTATTTTGATTTTCTAAAGTTTTGAATTGAATTTTTGAATGAACAGTGTTGGGCTTAACTAGCTTAGGGTTTTGGGGTTTTTGTTTTGATTTTTATTTTGGGATTTTTAGGGTTTTTTTAGGGTTTTAATTTTAGATTTTCAATTGGATTTTGTGAGTTTTGTTTTGGGCTTTTATTTATGTTAAATTCATGATTATGGTTTAATTAATTGGATTTAAATTGGGTTTTTATTATTTTGGGTTTTTTTTTGTTTTGGAATTTTTATGGATTTAGGGTTTTGCTTTTTAGGTTTTTAATTTGGAATTTGGGTTTAATTAGGGTTTATGTTTTTAATTTAGGTTTTTTGTGTTTTAATTAGGTTTTATGTTTTAATTAGGGTTTTTAGATCGATTTTGGTTTTTAATTGGATTTTATTTAATTAGGGTTTTTATTTGATTAATTAGGGTTTTTATTGATTTTAATTGGGTTTTAAATGGATTTATGTGGATTTAATATCATTTTACTTATTCAGGGTTTTTATTTGATTAATTAGGATTTTATTGGATTTTAAGTGGGTTTTAAATGTATTTAAGTGGGTTTAATTGGATTTTACTTAATTAGAGTTTTTATTTAATTAATTAGAGTTTTTGAATGGATTTTAAGTGGATTTAATTTCATTTGTTTGGTTTCAAGTGTAATTGGGTCAGAGTGGTCTAGTGTGGGCCTAATTGGGCTTGAGTAGGTTAGGGTTTTGGTGGTCGCAATTAGAGCATCATCCGAAGGAGCTTGCTGCCAAGTGACCTCAAAATTGGGGTGTCTACAGAGATGTCATACTGCGACAACATTACCTGCCACTTAACACATCCACCCACCAAAGCTGGCTTCTGAAATAGATACTGTAGACACCCCGATTTTGAGGTAACCCGGAAATGAGTATCCTTATGTTGCTTTGGATGTGATCAGCCATTAAACCTAGCCCCAAGCCCATTAGCAAGCCAGAACCCAGAAATCTGTGAGGTAGCTGGGCGCACCAAGGTGGCGCACCTAAGTGGCGCACCAAGGTGGCGCACCAAGCAGGCGCCCAGCCGTTTCCAGACTGCGACTGTTGACCTTCCATCTTC
>JAMKQA010017918.1:0-20677 GCA_024699735.1 Posidonia australis | reverse complement strand
GGTTGGCGTGTTCGCTTTTCTGGTTTCCGAACCATCACTGCTTGCTTCTTGAATGATGTGTTCGGTGGTTCTCCCTCAGGACTGCCACCAGCTGCCTCTCGTTTGACGTGTTCACTTTCCTGATTTCCAATCCATCACCACTTGCTTCTCGGATGATGTGTTCCATTGTCCTCCCTCTGGACCATCATCGACTGCCTTTCGGTTGGCGTGTTCGCCCTTCGGATCTCCGAACTATCACCACCTGCTTCTCGGATGATGTGTTCAGTTGTCCTCCCTCTGGACCGTCACCGACTACCTCTCGATAGGCGTGTCTGCATTTCTAATCTCCTAACCATCACAACCTGCTTCTCGGATGATGTGTTTGGTTATCCTTCCTCTAGACCGTCTCCGATTGCCTCTCGGTTGGCGTGTCCGCTCTTTAGATCTCTGAACCATCACCGCCAGCTTCTCAGATGATGCGTTCGGTTGTCCTCCCTTTGGACCGTCACCGACTGCCTCTAGGTTGGCGTGTCCGCTTTTCAGATTTCCGAACCATCACCACCTACTTCTCAGATGTGTTCGGTTGTCCTCCCTCTGGACTGTCACCAACTACCTCTCGGTTGGCGTGTCTGCTTTTTAGATTTCCGAACCATCACCGTTTGCTTCTCGAATGATGTGTTCGGTTGTCCTCCCTCAAGACCATCACTAACTGCCTCTCAGTTGGCGTGTCCACTTTTTGGATCTTCGAACCATCACCGCCTGCTTCTCGGATGATGTGTTTTATTTTCCTCCCTCTAAACCGTAATCGACTGCCTCTCGGTTGGCATGTTCGCTTTTCTGGTTTCCAAACCATCACCACCTGCTTCTCCAATGATGTGTTCGGTTGTCCTCCCTCTTGACCACCATCAGCTGCCTCTCGTTTGACGTGCTCGCCTTCCAGATTTCCGAACCATCACCGCCTGCTTATCGGATGATGTGTTTGGTTGTCCTCCATCCGGACCATCACCGACTGCCTCTCGGTTGGCGTGTCCGCTCTTCGAACCATCACCGTTTGCTTATCGAATTATGTGTTCGGTTGTCCTCCCTCAAGACCGTCACTGATTGCCTCTCAGTTGGCGTGTCCACTTTTTGGATCTCTGAACCATCACCGCCTGCTTCTCGGATGATGTGTTTTATTTTCCTCCCTCTAAACCGTAATCGACTGCCTCTCGGTTGGCGTGTTCACTTTTATGGTTTCCAAACCATCACCACTTGCTTCTCCAATGATGTGTTCAGTTGTCCTCCCTCTTGACCACCACCAGCTACATCTCGTTTGACGTGTTCGCCTTCAAGATTTCCAAACCATCACCGCCTACTTCTCGGATGATGTGTTTGGTTGTCCTCCATCAGGACCATCACCGACTGCCTCTCGGTTGGTGTGTCCGCTCTTCGAACCATCACCGTTTGCTTATCGAATTATGTGTTCGGTTGGCCTCCCTCAAGACCGTCACTGACTGCCTCTCAGTTGGCGTGTTCACTTTTTGCATCTCCGAACCATCACCGCATGCTTCTCGGATGATGTGTTTGGTTGTCCGCCCTCTGGACCATCACCGACTGCCTTTCGATTGACGTGTTCGCTCTTTGACTTTCCAAACCAACACCGCCTGCTTCTCAGATGATGTGTTTGGTTGTCCTCCCTTGAAACCATCACCAACTACCTCTCGGTTGGCGTGTTCACTTTTCGGATTTCTGAACCGTCATCGCTTGCTTCTCGAATGATGTGTTCGGTTGTCCTCCCTCTAGACCGCCACCGACTACCTTTCTGTTGGCGTGTTCATTTGTCGGATTTCCGAACCATCACCGCCTACTTCTCGGATGATGTGTTTGGTTGTCCTCCCTCTGGACCGTCACCGACTACCTCTCGGTTGGCCTGTTAGCTTTTCGGATCTCTGAACCATCTCCGCCTACTTCTCGGATGATGTGTTTGGTTGTCCCCTCCCTGGACCATCACCGATTGCCTCTCGGTTGGCATGTCCACTCTTTGGATCTACATCATTGCTTTCATCTCGGATAATGTGTTCAGTTGTCCTCCCTCTAGGCCGTCAACGACTACCTCTCGGTTAGCGTGTCCACTTTTCGGATCTCCGAACCATCACCACCTGCTTCTTGAATGATGTGTTCGGTTGTCCACTTTCTGGACCGTCACCGACTGCCTCTCGGTTGGCATGTCTGCTTTTCAGATTTCCGAACCATCACTGCCTACTTCTCGGATGATGTGTTCTGTTGTCCACCCTCTGGACCGTCACTAACTGCTTCTCGATTGCGTGTCTGCTTTTTGGATCTCCAAACCATCACCGCCTGCTTCTCGGATGATGTGTTCGGTTGTCCTCCCTCTGAACTATCACCGACTGCCTCTCGGTTGGCGTGTTCGCTTTTCTGATTTCTGAACCATCATCGCCTGCTTCTTGGATGATGTGTTCAGTTGTCCTCCCTCCGGACCGTCATCGACTGCATCTCGATTGGTGTGTCTGCTTTTCGGATTTCTGAACCATCACCGCCTGCTTCTCGGATGATGTTTTTGGTTGTCCTCCCTTTGGACCATCATCGACTACCTCTCGATTGGCGTGTTCGTTTCCCTGGTTTCTCAGCCATCACCATCTGCTTCTCGGATGATGTGTTTGTTTGTCCTTTTTCCGAACCAGCTCCACCTGCTTCTTGGTTGGCTGATTCGTTTTTCTACTTTGTCTTCTTTTACTAGGTGTTTTCTTTGGATCTTGTGTCAAGTCATTCTCGGACTGGTATCCCGAACAAGCTGGGCAACCCCTGTGATGCCCGATGGATTCCCCACTCTCGTTGTTCCATCCCTCCTTTGGGCTGGTAACCAGAACTACCCGTATGACTTCTGTTACCAGTCACTTTTCAGTCAGCAGGCACCGTGAGTCTTGTCCAGCGCTTTTCTTGACAAGTATGATAACCAGTCATGTCTTTTAGGAGCTGATTGGTCGTGAACTGGTTGGTATTTGTCATTAGTTTTGGTTTCTTAGATGATTGGCTTCAACTATGGCGACGAGACCTCTGTTGCATCCATCGACTGGTAGATTGTTGCCATTAACTGATTCTTTCTTGCAACCTCGGATAGGGCATCTTTGTCAACTCCGAGCGATGATCCTCCTTCTCCTGATCCCTCTTCCTTGTAGAAAGGGGTGGGGCATCTGTACACATTCGGTCCTGTTCCATTCGTCCTCCAGCCTCGCTCAGGGAGGGGCATCTGTAGACACCCCAATATGCTTACAAATAGGCCAAACCCAATAGCCACTCCTCACTCCAACAACCACCAATGCAGGCGCGCCTGTTTGGCGCATAAGACAGGCACACCATACAGGCACACCTGTTTGGCGCACCATGCAAGCACACCAATCTGGCACACTTGTCTAGTGCACCAAACAGGCACACCTTATTGACGCACCATACAAAACCCTAATTGGGCTCTAAAATGCCTAAATACAAAACAAAACCCTAAAATACCAATAAGCCCTAAAACCGAGGTTAAACCCTAATCCAAACATTAAACCCTAGGTTAGGACCTAAATTAAATTCAAAACCATAATCCAAACCTTAAAACCTAGACCAAATTCTAAGTCAAACCATAAACCATAAGCCAAGCCCCAAACCCTAAAGTTAAACCTCAACAACCTAACTAACTTCCACTACATCCTAACTAATCTAACAAACTCATGTAACAACCAAAACAAACATAACTACTTCCCAATTCTCTCCAACAAACATAACTACTTCTCACTTCTCTCCAACAAACATAACCACTTCTTAACCACCATAACCACCTTCCACTCTAGCCATAACAACCAGCCAAGCCTATATATAGCCCCTTTTGCAAGTAGAAATGGACATTTGGACTTTTGGCATTTTTGCAAAAATTGAGAGGAGAGCTCCTTAAGCCTTTTCCTCCCAACCAAAGCAACCGGAGAGTTCCTGGAAGAGAGACAAAGTTCGAGGAGGTGAGAAATCAGAGGTTCCAGCCATCTCCGGCGAACTCCGACGGCCTCTAATGAGCTCTGACCATCCACCACACTGGCAAACCAGGTACACACTCTACTGACCTCAATTCATGTTAAAAATGCTTTCCTAGGTCTTCCTTTATCCCCCTTGATCGATTCTAACTAGGCCAGAGGCCTCCTCTGGTCGGAATCAGCCCCCAGGCCTCGCCGGACTCATTTTCCGGTGACCTAGTTGGGGGTGCTGGTCTAGGGCTTGTCCATGGTCCTAGAACCTTAGGTCCTCCTCTCCTGGCCTCGCTCTTGCTTCTCCGTCCATCGAAACGCCGTTTCGCTGCCTCCCAAAGCCTCCATCAGAAGATCGCTGGAGTCGCGCCATGTCGCCGTCGCCGAAGAAGACGACTGTTCACCACGACAGAACGTGCACCTCCAGCCCCGCCGTGCCTCTCGGATCATCCAAGATCACTCCACGGCCTACTACCAACACACCGGAGCCACCAAGAGTGACATCCCACTCTCCCATTGCCCTCCGACGCTACCAGAAGTTGTTACCGTCACTGGAGAAGATGACATGTGGTTGGAGCTCGATCGGGAGTCCCGTGCATTGTAGCACCTTCTAGATCAGTGAGAAATCTTCATCTCTACGGCGTCGACCTTCCAGGTGCCTCGAATCGTCACACCGCTGCCTCAAGAGTCTACTCCTTCTCCAGCGCCGTCACCGGAGTTTTCTCGACGGTGACGGGGATGGACAGTCGCCTCTGGCAGTCCAATGCTCCATCCACACTGTCAGATCCCTTCCTTATCCTCCCCTCTTGCTTACTGTGCCTTCTGATCTCTGATCAGGCCTTGGGATGCTCTGGAGAGGCATCTCCGACGGTCATCGACGACGGAGTTCCGCCGCCGGCGGCCTTCGATCCTTTTCTTTTAAATAAAATTCAAAAATTGTTTTCTTTGATTAAATTTCTAAACCTTTTGTTTGGTTACATTTAGGTCCTTCTTTTACTACAAATAGGTCCTTTCTCTTACTTTTAGGTCCCTACACATTTTTCTTAAATCGTTTGGATAAAGTATTGATTGAAAATATTGCAATGTGCCCCCTGAGTTTTCCTAATAATGTTTTTCAGGTTTAAAATTTTGATAAAAACCCTATAGTTTCTTCTCATTCATTTTAATCCAACATTTTTTGCATAAAGAACCCTGAACTTTTCTATAATTACTCTGAATGCATATTTCTGTGGTTAATTTGCATTTTAGCCCCTGAACTTTTTAGAAATTGTTCTGAATGCAAGTTTCTCTAGTTAAATTGCATTTTGACCCCGAGGAATCTTCAATTTGACCAAAAATGCACATATTTGCACATTTGACCCCAGATTTCTTCAAAATTACATGAAATGGGTTTTTCTATGTATTTTTGATGATTTAGATTTAGAATTTCTGTTTTCATTCAGAGTCTGGGTTTTTTGCACTTAGGCCCCTGGAATTCATATTTTTACACTCTCACATGCATTTTGCATATTTTGTCGCACCGTTTCATGCAAATTTTCTCATATTTTCTTCCTCACATTGTGCACGCATTTCTAGCTCGTTTCAAGCTTGGCTTTTCCATTGCTTGTCGGATTTCTTCCGATTTTTGTGTTTTTGATTTCATTTGGCTTTCCATCGCCCGAGGGCGTACATTAAAACTTTAAACAATGCCAACATTGTCCCGAATGAGGATTATTTTCCCAATTTGATTTTCTCGGATTTCTTTGAATTTCCGTTGATTTGTGTGATGCTATCCGATAGTTTTCTTGATTTTCACGATTTTCCTCATCGCCCACGAGCGTATAGTAAAGCGGCATTCTCAATGCCTGCATTTGTCCCTTGGATTAACTTTTCCCCTTTATTTCATTTCTTCTCTTTGATTTGGCATGTTTTCTAGTCATCTTTAACATATGCATTCGGAATAGGCAAGCACACATCCAATAGGCCATTTAGCAAGTAGGAAACCTAGAAAAATCGAGTTCCTCAGGCGCATGGGGGTACCTAACCCTTTCCCCATGCGTAAGAAGAATCCTTACCCTTTCTTTGGCCCGCATTGATTTGTGCATTACATCCATTTGGCACGGAGCATACATGTTTTCATCTTCTTGTTTGCTTCTTGGTTTTCTTGTGTGTTTGGTTTTCCTCGTCTTTCCATTAAAAGACTAAGTGGCGACTCCTTTCCTTATCCTTTCTCATCTATCCTTGGTGTTTCCGAGTCTAGTCTTCTTCTCCGGATTCACCATCTTCGCCGTGACCGTATCGGGACTCCTCATGTACTTCCATGCACTCGGTAAGGGAGAGCCGTGCAGGGTTCCACCAGCATGGTCACAGGCGCACCTAACTGGAGCACCATAGAGGCACACCTAACTGGCGCACTAGCCTGGTGCACCAATCAGGCTCACCTAACTGGTGCATGCTAGTGGCACATAGCCACGATTTCTAGGTCACCATCCACTGTAATCCAGTCACTCATCTCCTCCACGTTCAGCGACCCAACTATCGATAGCCACCGAGATTGACGACGTTGATTCCTCTGTCAACACAAATCCTTGCGTGATCTCTAGCCTAGCCCTAATAGCCCCTCCATCTCGTGCACCAGGTTATAAAGGAAGCCACGGTCAACTGTAAGTAGGGGGGACTTTTTAGGGAGAGGACTTTTGAAAACCAAAAATCCACATCCAAGAATCCGACCTCCACAGCTAGCCTCATCGAGCAATCCTTGACGACCAAAGCTTCTGTATTGAAGTAACTCTCTTTCTCCCAATCTTGAATAGGCCATTTAGTAGTCTTATCTAGCACCTTTAGTCTTGTTGTTTGTATTTTTGGTCCGAGCTCTTCTTGTTTTTCATCCCCTACTGTGCCGGACCTTCTTCTATGGTGGTGGGTGCAACCCATTAGTGGGTTCGAGACTTATGGTCTCATGGTCGAGATGAGGCCCTGGAACCACTCCTCATCTCCCTCTTCCTCCTCCATGAGCCTCCATCGCTCAGGAGAGGATTCCTTCGCCAACAGTGGCTAGGAGTACACCGTCGATACCCCTGCAACCACATCCCTCCTCTGCAGAACCCACCAAGTGGGTAGAGCCTTCCAGTCATACGCACCTTAAGCCGCTGCTTCAGGAAGCCCTACCTTATCACCACAAAGCTCCCTACATTGCCTTGCTGTCGTCACAGCCCCTAGAACATCGCCTCCACCTCTGCCACGTCCGTCGTCAGCATGGAAGGCTGGTGGAACCACCTGGGCATCCATGTACCTCACCAACACCTTTGGGGTGTCCACCGTACCGCCTCGATACTTCTCCACTCGCTGCCACGCTAGCCCAGTAGCAGCACTGCCGCATGTGACCTTCGCCGTCATCTTCTCTAGTGCCAGTAACTCCTAACTGGAGCACAAGGTGGGGGAATCACCCCAATCTTCTCCGGCCTTGCTCAACATCTCAGGGATGCTCACCATACCTCTCTCGAGCTTTTCCAGCCGTCGTCCACATTCCTTCAATGATACACTGTCGCTAGTCCCTCGTCGGAGTTCACGTCGGAGTGGAAGTGCCTACGATCCACTAGTGATCTTCGAATGCTCTCTATTTAAAGGTAAGTCCTTGACTCTTCATATTTGTTACATTTAGGTCCTTAGGTTTCATTACATCTTGGTCCTTAGGTTTATTTTTGTCACATTTACGTCCTTAAGATCACTAATCTGGCGCACCACTCCGACACACCTAAGCGACACACCTTAGTGGCACACTAAACTGGAGCACCAGACAGGCGCACCATCCAAGCGCACCAGTCTAGCACATGAGACAGGCGCCCTTGCCTATTTCAGTGCACAAATAGTGTATAGGACCTTAACTTCATTTTCAACACATATAAGTCCTTGACTTTTCATTGCATATAGATCCTACTTTCCTTGCATCTAGGTCCCTAAGATCACTGTTTCTTGCATTTCAGTCCTTAACATCTTGCCTTCATCATTGTTGAGTCCCTGAGTTCACTGTTTTCTTTACACTTAGGCCCTTAGATCTTTTTTTTTATTGCATTTTAGCCCCTTACATTACGATGTTGTTGCATGTGAGCCTCGATTTTGTGCCTTGTGATTTTCTCGTGCTTTTGCATCCTGGACCTTGTAGTTTTCATTTTTTGTACATGGGCTACTCATTTTGCATTTAAGGTCTCAGATTTTCATGTGTTTACTATATTTTTGCACTTTAGCCCTTGTATTTCTTTTCCTTCTACATGATAGGTCATTTTGCATCTTAACCCTTGTATTTGTCCACCTTATCACATCTTATGGATATTTTGCAATTAGAAGACTGTGTTAGCCAGTTTTATCACAATATCTAGTCATTTTGCACTTATGACCCTGGCTTAACCCGTCATCCAATATCATGCATATCCACATGTTTTTACCTCACATTTGCACGTTTTTCGAGATTTCCGATTTCCTGGTCACATGCATTAGAGCAATGATGATTACTACTTGTTGTTTCTTGTGAACCAAACTTGGTTAAAGATATAGGTAGCACTTCTAAGCAGCTTAGGAGCATGTTTTGGTTTTTCCTCGCATCTAGGTTCTGTTTTCGCACACGCTTTTCAAAATTGCATGGCATAAGTATCATTGCCTCTGGGCAAACATTAATTGGCAATCGAGTCCACATAGCCACACAAAGCGAGTAGGAAGCCTAGAAAGATAGACTTGTTGGGCGAGTGGGGGTGCCTAACACCTTCCCCACGCATAACAAGAGTCTTGACTTTTTCTCTGCCCCGTAATGACCTTTGTGCCCCACTCCTTGGCACGAAATAATATTTTCGAACTTCAGTTGCACTTGGTCTTCTGGCATACTTTAGCATCTGATTTTCCTCATCTTTCCGATCAAAAGACCAGGTGGCAACTCTTATTTTGTCTTATCCTGCACCTTCGCCTTCTGGCATGGCTGTGGCCTTCCCCTTTGGCACCCTCTGCGCCAATTCCTAGGTGGGCATGGTCACAGAATTGGTGACTCCACTAGGGATTCTAGACACCGACTTTCATTTCTGCTTTCTTGCTTGTTTGTTTGGTTAGATTGCCTTGCTTGTCCATGCTTGATTACTTGTTCGAGGCTATACATGCCTGTTTATTGGTGGATGCTTTTCTTTTCACCCATATGCTATGGCACTACACATGCACATGCCATGCTACCTACCTTTTGACATGCCACTGGTTTTTCTCTTTTTCACAAATCATGATCACATTACACTCACACATGCCATGATCTTGCCTTTTGATGTGATGCATGATGTTTGCATGCTATATTTGGATGTTTTCTTCCCCTTTCTCTAATTGCCATGCCTAGGAGATTAAAGACATGTTTGCTTTCCCCTATTGGTTAACCTTAAAACTTGCACAAGTAAAAGCAATAACTAGGCAAAACTAGAGACTTTCATCCAAATCTTCCCCTCTAGTTAATCAAATCATGACAAGTAAAAAACACCAAGCATAATCGCATGAATGTTCATATAGGGCATGCATTCTTCTCATCTCTGAGTCCTACCTATTAGTCTGCGAAGGACAGCCCCGATCTCTCATTCTATTGCTTTGGCATGGGATAAGGTGTCGGTCTGTCCATCCTTGTCTGGGGTCGTGTCGGTGTTAGTAGAGGGTACAACCCATGCTTTGGTAGGGTTGAGGCTCCGAATGCACCGCTCGTTCATTGCCTGAGCTTTTGCAAGGATTTAGAGCGACCTTACTTTCTAGCCTGAGTTTGTGACCCATTTACCCATGTGTGATTCTGGAGTAGACAGTTTGGTAGGACACTCTAGATTGGTGAGAGAGAGAATAATAGACGCATCCATTTGCATGAATGCCATTCACGCCACATTAATAACCGCATTTTGTTGTAGGTTTTAACACTGGTAATTTTTTTTTTCCAGGATAGAGCGTGAGTTCTTTAGCTAGTGCTTGAGCATCCCTACCTTTGATTCGTCTGTTTGCGATACTTTGTTGTTGATCATCTTTTCTCGGGTTATTTGTCACTTTGACGATAGCTCGTCCTAGAATTCACCCTCTCATTTGCCACCGCAGCCTCATTCGCACCCGTTCTCTGTAAGCCATGGCTCAACGCACAAGCGAACTTCTCCCCACCACTGTTGCTCAGGAGGACACTCCAATTTCGGTCCCTCCTACCCTTATTGTGACTTCAACTGTTCACTCTATCCCCTTCGTGCATCACGTTCCGATGCATGGAGGCTCTGTCCCTTACACCATAGAACATCCACAAACCTTGGCCGGTTTGGAGCTGGGCACTGAGCCTGTCTCAGTGACCACTGCTAGGGTTCCAGACGTATCATTGACCGCCTCACTCCCTCAAGGTTCTTTGTCTTTAAGCACTCAGCCCACTGCGGTGACATCTATTGTAAGGACCCTATCCCCAGGATAGTCTGTATCTGTTTCGCCTTTGACATCCGATCCTTTGACTGTGTCACCTGTCGCTGTCCTTGAGGGGTCCCCTACTACAGGTGGAATATCTGTTAGCCCTCGCCCAGAAGATCGAGGGATGGCCTTTGCTATCCAGTCTGCTATGGACTCCACCGTTCTTGAGGTTCCCTGGTAGCCTGCTCCGGTGCTTCAGGCATCACCTTCTGCACCACATCCTCAACCCTTACCCCAGCTCCTCATTGTACCAACATTAGGGGTGACACCACTGCCTCACTCACAGATGCCCCACTTCACTGCACAGCATTCTACTCCAGCATCTGGTGGCCAGCCCCTCGGGTTGGTTGGAGTACAACATCCATAGAGCTTACAGTTAATGCTGTATCGCTGCAGTAGCTGCTACTCCAACATTCAACACCCACTGCTACACAACATTCTACTCATCCTCCTACCACACATCATCAGGTTCAGGTACCCTCATTGCCACAACCACATTCGGCACTCATGCATGGATACGCTGGCCATCATGCCACAACACCAAGAGACACGATGGTGGACCCGAAGGAGCACTTAGGTGTGACCCACACAGCGTATGCAGCCGCTCCCCTTGCTACATGGTGCTCGTTGACAATAGCACCAGATACCCTCCACGCCAGGATGGGTGATCTTGAGAAAGCACTTCGACAAATGCGGGGAGGTGACTGTCAATCCTACGGATTCCAGGACCTCTACTATTTCTCAAAGTCAACACTCCCACCACATTTCCAAATCCTAGAATTTGAAAAGTATAATGGTAGGGTTACCCCATGTCACACATTAGGGCATATTACGGAGATCTCGCTCAACTCCAAACTGACGAGAGGCTACTGATTCACCTTTTCTAGAAGAGTCACACCGACCCAGCCCTCAAAAGGTTCATGTCGCTTGACATGGGCTCAATCAAGACTTGGAACGACCTCTCACAAGCATTCATGAACTAATATGCTTTCAATCTCGACTTGGTCCCAAAGTGGGAGGACCTTGTCACCACCAGACAGAGACCTCACGAGCCGTTTGGGGAGTACATCGGCCGCTGGCATGCCCTAGCATCGCAAGTGAGAGATAGACCCTCCAACGAGGAATCTATCGAAATTGTTATTCTAGGCATGCAACCAGACATTGGGGCTCTATTGAGCATTCAGCCTGTCACCACCTTTGCATCTTTGATTCAGGTAAGTGCGCGTGTAGAGAGCTCCCTTCGCAGCGGTAGCTTTCATGCACTCGCCACATTTGCCAAGCAAGCCACTTCTACTCATCACCACGTGAGCATTAGCACTCGTAACGACGCTGGCACCAGTTACCCTAGGAGGAGAGATCCTCCCAAGCCTGTCGTTGCATATGTAGTGTCCCCCACCACGCTCGTCAATGTGGTGAACCAACCAAACCTGAATCAATTAGTCTATGCACCTACACCTAGGGCACCGCACATGCCATAGATCACCACCACTACCCAATTGGTGTACCCTACGGCACTGGTTTGGTGAGGGCCCTCCCAGGGTAGAGGCGGCCTCAACGTGCTACACGACCATACACCCCACTTGTTGAGCCATTTAGTGCCGTCCTCCCAAAGGTGGTATCACTCATGAACCTTTCGATGGTCCGCCCCCACCAAACTCTCTTTCGGTGTCGTACAACACGAACCTCCACTGCAATTTCCATCGTTGTGCAAGCCATTCGACAAATAATTGCTTGCCTCTCTAGAATGCCATTCAGGACTTGATTGATCGCAAGGTCATCATCATTAACACCTAGGAGGCACACACTACACCAGCACCACCACCCCCACATGCACGAACACCATCTGCTTATCCCAACATTGTCAGCCTGCCCATGCCTGCACACACCGACTTGGTAAGTGCTGGGACCTCAGGAATCCATTTCCTTTCTACTTCTAGGTCTACAATATCCATTGTGGACCCCTTCAATTTGATCCATACTGTTAATGAGCCGTTCCCTACCCGTTTATATCTTTTGAGTCGTGCCAGTTCTGAGTTAGTAGTCCACATGATATGGCTGACCGTGAAGGCGAAGCGTACTACTGCACCATCGACTGCGCACTATAAGGTGCCCATTTGCCTTCTCGCCCAACCCTCGCCTATTCATATTATCAGCATCATATGCATCCAGATCACCTCTCATTCAACCCAGTTTCAGCACTGCTGGAACTAGTAGCACATACCCCTTTGGTCATCAACCTGATGAGGGACACTCACCATGTACCCTATGATTATGCCGTAGAAATGTGCGCAGAGGACACCAGGTCAGGGAGGGTGTATAGGCCGCCAGTGCAAGTGGCCCAGCCTGATGGTTCAGCGTCTTCCCTTCACCAGCCAGCCTCTCAACCCTCCAGGATGGCCCCTTGTTCAGTCCCTACCACTTCTACCAGGCAAAACCAGCCCTCTGTCGATACCACGTCTCAGCTTAAGAAGGTTATGGCTGACATCTCTATTTGGGATCTCATCTATACTTCTTCCGAACATCAAGAGGCCTTCCTTAGGGTTTGTCAGGCTGTTCACACTCCCCCTCTGTAGAACCGCCTGCTCTTGAAAATATGGTGGGCATGATCGCAAAGCCTCACGTCATTTCTTTCTCCAACGAAGAGTTGCCTCCCACAGGAGTCAATCATAACCAGCTCCTATTTATTACAGCACAATATCAGAGCCTCAGAATTCCCCTCACACTAGTTGATAACGACACGGGCCTAAACATCTTCCCTTTGCGCACCGCAAATAAAATCGGATTCAAAGCCGAGGATATCATACCAGCCATGATGGGAATGATGGCTCTCGATAACATGCATCATGACACACTAGGGATGCTAGTTATTCCTCTCACCATAGGGCTTGTAGTCTTCGATGTCAAGTTCTATATTGTGGATCTAGGGCCTACTTTCAATCTCTTGCTTGGGCGCCTTTGGTTGTGCAAGCATCAGGTGATTCTCTTGACCCTCTATCGTATGGTTAAGTTCCACTGGGGCAACAACATAGTTGTTGTCATGGAGGAAGATTTCGACAAAGAAAAGGTCGAGTCGATCTCTGTTGTCTCACTCCAGACCGTTCATTTTGTCAACCACCTGATCGTTCATAGTAATCCCCTTCAGATGGTCGAAAACATGTGCTGCAAATGGGGATATAAGATAGAACACCACTTCGACGACACAGCTAGGGAATCTCCAAGCCTATCCAGGTGGAGGAAAGGCATGAGTTTAAGGGACTAGGCTACGAGTGGCAGCCGCACAAAGACAGATATTCACATGCTAGGAGGTACAAGAAGATCTTTATTCCGTCGGACCTCACTAACTTTGTTAGTGCTGGGGTCTTGATCCCAATTAGAGCCAGACCACTGTAGAGAAGAGTCGACATCAGATTATGCAACCACAACCTCAACTGCCTGCAGTCACATTGGCGGCATCAACCACTACCCCAACAATGAGTCCCACAACAATAGTCTTACAAGCTGTTGCGTCAACAAATTAATCAGAGCAATTAGCCAGTCTTGGACATCACTTACAACAGTCTCACAGTCCAAATAAGTTAGTAACATAATAGAGTGCTATCCAGTATCCTGGTTGCACCTTAGAAGAAGATGAGACAATTAGCTAAACAATTTAGTTGAGCAACCAAGCCATTGATCTAGAGCTGTTGTTTCAAAAACAGTTGTCAGTATGGGCGAAAATGTAGCCGGACATCATAGGCTGACGAAAGGAAAGACCAAAGTGTCAGGATTAGAGCCAACAACCCTCCATCAACAGCTGGACCACTCATCCATCATGGTATTGGCCGAGTCACAACCAAAACCCACTAGCCCATTAGAGTTAATCTCTTTGCAGCCGAGAGGCAGGTCTAGATGGTGCACACAACAGAAGCCTCACCGTAAGCAAGGTGAGGGTCAAAAAAAAGACCCTGAGCTAGGCTCGAGTGGAAAGCTAGGTGGCATCATTCCTATTAGTCAGCAGCAGAACAACCACCAGTCAGTAGCACCCCTTGTACATACTACAGAAAACACAAAAAAATCAAATAACCTAGAAAAACCAAAAAACTCAAAAAATAGCATCAATAGTCAATGAAACAGATCAACCTAGCTAATCAGTAGACCCCACAGTCATAAAATCAGAGGTCATGTAGTGTAGATACATGAACACCAAAGTCAATGTGACCATTATGAAGAACCATCAGGGGTAGAAATCAAGGCACATCCTACAATTCGACATCACTGATCTGACTTTCAAGGAAGAAATCCTATCAGAGCTCATTGCTTATGAAGAAAAGGATGATGACATGGATGAAAATGCTGAAACACCTGAATTCCAACCCCACGACAGTGATCTAGAGGGGCTACATATGCATGTCGAAGAAGAAATCGAATGGGTCAGCATCGGCACAATAGAGGATTTCAAGGAGGTACTCATCAGTGCTAAGCTGTCACCATAGGCTAGGGTAGACTTCATAGTATTCCTAAAAGAATACACAAATGTCTTCGCATTGAGCTACAACACCATGGTCGGTCTAGATGTCGAAGTGGTAGTACACACATTACCTCTAAAGCCTAACAAGAGGCTAGTTAAGCAAAAACACATGAGATGGCAACCCCCATGGATCTTGAAACTCAAGGAGGAAATCATGAAGCAGCACAATGTGAACTTCCTCATGGTGGTATTACACCCAGAGTGGTTAGTAAATGTTGTCCTAGTGCCAAAGAAAGACAAAAAGGTCTGTATGTGCATCGACTATAGAGACCTCAATAAGGTGAGCCCCAAGGATGATTTCCCATTTCCTCACATAGACGTCTTGGTGGACAATACAGTCGGACACAAAATGTTATCATTTATGGATGGTTTCTTGGGGTACCACCAGATTAGAATGGCCAAGGAGGATATAGAGAAGACAACCATCATCACCCTATGGGGAGTTTTCTACTATTGTGTGATGCCATTTGGGCTCAAGAATGCCGGCACTACTTATCAAAGGGTGATGATCGCACTTTTCCATGACCTCATGCATCAGGAAATAGAGGTCTATGTAGACGATATGATTGCCATGTCCAAAGAGCCTAAGGAACACCTTGTCTGTTTGAGAAAGCTGTTTAACTACCTCAAAAAGTACAAACTCTGTCTTAACCCCAACAAATGCATATTCAGAGTGTCTTCTGGCAAGTTCTGGGATACATCATCAGTCAAAGGGGAATCGAGGTTGACCCTAGTAATGCAAGAGCCATCATTGACATGCCTCCCTTGCATCTAAAAAAGAGGTTCAGAGTTTGTTGTGTCGATTATAATATATTAGTCGATTCATCGCACAGCTTACCCCCATCTGTGAGCCTATCTTCAAGCTATTAAGAAAGAATGCACAGCTCCACTGGAATGAGGAATGTCAAGCCACCTTCGACAAAATCAAGCAGCTCCTCACAAAACCTCCCGTTCTGGTTCCACGCACACTAGGATGACTTTTATTGCTATATCTCTCCACCACTTAGCACTCCATGGGCGCGGTCCTTGGGCAACATGATGAGTCAGGACATAGGGAGAGAGCCATCTACTACCTGAGCAAGAAGTTCAACGATTGTGAAGCCAGGTACAGTCCCATTGAAAAGATCTGCCTATCCCTTGTTTGGGCCACCCTTCACCTCAGACATTATATGATGGCATATTTGACCCTTCTCCTATGCCAAAACAATCCCATGAAGTACTTGATCCAAAAGTCGACATTAGTGGGACGATGCGTGAAATAGCAGGTGCGGCTATCCTAGTACGACATTACATTTGTCACGCAGAAATCAATGAAAGGGCAAGCAGTAGTAGACCACCTAGTCGACTTACCACTGCTAGAATACAAGCCTTTGCAGACGCAGGAACCAGAAGATAGGTCTTGGTGGCATCTATATTTTGATGAAGCCGTTAACAAGAGGGGTAAAGGAATCGACGTGGTATTATCGACACCATGGGGATAGATGACCCCCTTTTCCAGAAAGCTCACTTTCAAGTGCACCAACAATGAAGTCGAGTACGAGGCATGCATCTTGGGACTGTAAATCGCATTATAACATGGCACACGAAAGCTACAAGTACATGGGGATGCCATGTTATTCATATCCCAAATAAACGGTGAATAGAGAATCAAAGATCCAAAGCTCGTGCCATATCACAAATATCTCCAACATCTCGTCAAGGAGTTTGAAGAAGTACACTTTTCTTTCATAAGTAGAGCTAAAAATTTCTACGTTGATGCACTACCAACCCTTGCCTCCTAGCTCTCAATACCTGAAGAGCATACAATCGACATATCGGTCACCCGAGCAGAGCAACCCATTCATTGCATTATCATAAAGGAAGTGGACTTGTCAGTAGAGCTTCCATAGTATCACAACATTAAAACCTTCCTAGAATCAAGCAATCTCCCAACTGGCACATCAACAGCAGATAAGAAGACCATGACACCTCTAGCGTCAAGATACGTGTTTTGCAGTGTGTCAACAGGAAAGAGGCCAATACCTTGATGCTTCAAATCCATGCTGGGACATGTGGCCCTCACATGAATGGAATACTATTAGCCAAGAAGATCATGTTACAGGGCAACTTTTGGTCAACTATGGAAGCATATTGTTGTCGATTCGTGCACAAGTTCCACAATTTCTAGATTCACGGAAACTTCATACATGTTCTCCTTCAGCAGTTACACAGTATGTCTTCATCATGGCCTTTCTCTACTTGGGGAATAAACATTATCGAAGCCATCCATTTGACATCATCCAACGGCCATAGTTACATCCTGGTGGCCATAGATTACTTTACCAAATGGGTGGAAGCAGCCTCCTACAAGACTGTCACAACCATAGCCAAAGAGAAGTTCATTAAGAACAATATCATAGCCCGATACTGGGTGCCACACTCCATTATCTCAGACAACGGAAAAAATTTCATAGCTTAGAGGTTGGAGGACTATCCGCAAAGCCTCAAGATCAAACATCATAGATCCTCCCCATACCACCCATAGATGAACGGTGCCATGGAGTCAGCTAACATGAACCTGATCAAGATCCTAAAGAAGAGCATTGAGACACATAAGGATTGGAATGAAAAACTTCCCTATGCGCTATGGGCCTATAGAACTTCGATCTGGACATCAACAGGAGCGATACCTTACTCATTAGTATATGGTATGGAAGTGATCCTACCAATTGAAGTAGAGGTCCCATCACTCAGAATCTTGAGAGAGGCTGAACTAGAAGAAGCAGAATGGGTTGAGGATAGATGCATCCTGCTGAATTTGATTGATGAGCGCAGACTACAAGCCATGCACAATGCCCGCTATTACCAAGGAAGAATGGCAAGATTATATCAGAAAAGAGTCCAACCTAGGAACTTCGCACAGGCGATCTGGTTTTATGGGCCATACATCTCCCTGACGGTTGAGGTAAATTCCGACCTAACTGGCATGGTCCCTATATCATCAAGCAAGTCTATTCAGGAGGTGCAGTAATCCTTAAGGACCTGGACATCATCGAGTAATCTAAGCCAGTCAATGCGTGCTATCTAAAGAAGTACTACCAATGAGCGGAAGACGTGTATCCTCGCCATGCAAAGTATCCTTTCTCACATCATGCATCATCCACCACTCCATCATGCATACATATTTCTAAAATAAAAAGGCAATCCATGCACATCTAATACACAGTATTTTCTCTTTTTGCTTTTGTGCACATCAACAACATAAGCATATCAATAACTACATGTATCTATGCATAAATGCATCAACATCATATCCTAATGACGAAAATCAGAATAGCTAGCCAGCTTGAGAAGGGTCAATACCTCTTTAGTTGATACTACCCAGACACTCTAGTGAGCATGGGGGCCACCATCCGACCATGATTAGGCGAAATGTCCAAACTCCCATAGGGACTTACACCACGAGAGGAAGACAAAATGTTAGGAGTGAGTATGAGTGTGAGCCAAAAGAAAAATAAACATAAGGGCACAAAAGAAATAAGGAGACAGAAGCCATCCTTAAGAGAGAGAGGCAAGTAGGCCAACTCTATCCCTATCACTTACCTTGGGGAGGAGTCGAAGCAAACATCCGAAGAGCCCAAATGACCAAAGGGACTAGCCACCCCTCACATATAATTATAGCAGCCTCATCCTAAGCCGGATGCCCATTACCCCCAAGCAAGGGTTAGAGCGAGCCTACAAGCCTAAGAGGGAGAAAAGAAATGAGCCAAAAGTCAAAAAAATATGTTTAAGTCCCCAAGAGTTTGGCACGGAGCCTAATCTGCCATATTTTCCAACGAGCTACTCCCATAAGAATAACCCATTCTGGAGAGCCACCCACAACCTAGAAGTTCGAGTAGTGTCTCGTGAATCGAGGTCTTCTCCTTTTCTCATAGTAGGCATCATTTGCATTCCAAATCCTAAGGGTAATACAACATGACACTATCATTCCTACATGCATTATAATTTGTTCACTTTGCAAGGTCTCACTGAGTCCTAAACTAGGGGCATGTCAGCTACTCTTTGGCCAATGATCTGGTAGAGGATACCGTACATTATGGGCATGTCAGTTGCCTATATGGTGTTAGCCTTCCACATCAACTAGGGGCATGTCAACTGCTCTTTTGGTTGACCCCTTTTGGAATCGTACCTTCGTCTAAAATATGGTGTCTGCTCCATAGCTCGAATGCAAGAATAAGGATAGCAACAGCCATATCCGTCCAAGATCATAGCAAAGTTAGAATATCAGTATTCCCCTAGCCAGCAAGCGAGACATAGTCAATAAGCCAGAGCCAAAGTCGAACTCCGCAAAGGTCAGTCAAGAACACAACAATGAGCATGGAGAATTTTCAGAGATCATCTAACAAGTCCACCTTACTTGAGGAAGAAATAATGCCCTCATGAATCCTTTATCCAGCCACGCCCTATGTATTAGGGTAGAATCTGAGCAACGGTTTACTCAGATAAACCAACATCATCCTATAGCATCGGTAGTGTCAAGTGAACGGGCAAAGTAGTAACACAACGAAGCAGACAATCTATAGACAAAGACAAGCCTCTTGGCTAGCAAGCAAGTTGCAGATTCTCGTTATCCTCTTGTCTTGTGACTCCTCTAAGTCCAGAGGAGATCCGAGCCGCTGGTTCATTGAATCCTAAGATCAACCTTTATCCACTTTTCTCATGACTCCTCTAAGTCTAGAGGTGATCTGAGGTGTTGGTTCCTTAAATCCAAGGACCAACCTTTATCATCTTGTCTCGTGAACCTTTAAGTCTAGAGGAGATCCGAGCCACTGATTCATTGTATCCTAGGACCAGCCATTATCCTCTAGTCTCATGACTCCTCTAAGTCCGAAGGAAATCAGAGTCGCTGGTTCTGTGAATCCTAGGACTAGCCTTTATCCTTTTGTCTTGTGACTCCTCTAAGTCCAGAGGAGATCCAAGCCGTTGGTTCCTTGAATCCTAGGACCAGCCTTTATCCTTTTCTCTCATGACTACTCTAAGTCCAAGGAGATCTAAGTCGCAGATTACTTGAATCCATGGACCAAACTTTATCCTCTTGTCTTGTGACTCCTGTAATTCTAGAGAAAATCTGAGCTGCTGGTTCCATGAATCCAAGGACCAGCCCTTATCCTTTTGTCTCGTGACTTCTCCATGTTAGGAGGGGATCCAAGCCGCTGGTTCCTTGAATCCTAGGACCAGCCTTTATCCTTTTGTCTCGTGACTCCTCTAAATCTAGAGGAGGTCCAAGCCACTCGTTCCTTGAATCTTAGTGTAGACACCCCAATTTTGAGCTCATTTGGCAGCAGGCTCCTCCGGTTGATGCTCTGGTCGTGACCACGAAAACCCTAGTCCACGTAGGTCCCAATCAGACCCACACTAGCCCACATGACCCAATAAAACACTAAAACCCATTAAAATTCACTGAAAACAAATAAGTCATTAATCCAACTTAAAATCCACTGAAAAGCAAGTAAAACGCTTAATCTAGCTAAAATCCACCTAAAATTCCACAAAACCCTAATAAAACAAAATCCAATTAAATCCACTTAAAAATCCAACAATAAACCCTAATCCACTTAATACAGCTAAAATCCACTTAAATCAACTTAAAATTCGATAAAACCCTAAATAATCTGTAGACACCCCGATTTTGAGGTGACCCAGGAATGAGTGTCCCTATGTTGCTTTGGATGCGATCAGCCCTTAAACCGAGCCCCAAACCCATTAGCCAGAGCCCAAATCAGACATCTGTAAG
>JAMKQA010017917.1:0-21773 GCA_024699735.1 Posidonia australis | reverse complement strand
ACCCTTTTCCATAATACTGTGAAGATGATATTGGGAGGATACAAGAAGGCAAAGCTTACCATGTGTAACAAGCAGCAAATTCTCATGAGGAAACTTCTGTGCGAGAGCAAAAATCACCTTTTCATATCTACACCTTGCATCCTCCACAGACTCCTCCCACTGTGGGAGCTGCAAGCAAAAAAATAACTTGCAATCAGGCTTGCAACCATACCTGAAAAGTCAAAACCCATGATATGTCTCCCTATCCCATATGTAACGATGTTGCAGTAAATATCTTATATTTGATAGACATGCAATTACCCTTTTGCGAATAGATTTGGTAGAATGATCTATTGTCCCAACAGGCAGCACAGCTTCAAGCTCACAAATGTCAGGAAACCATTTTCCTTTTTTAGGAGCCAAATTAGGATGAATTGTTTGCCCACATATGACCTCACATAATCCATATTCAATGCAAACCTGCAAAATGGGAAGAAAAGACTAGCAAAGTGAATAATGCAAGAACAAAATGTTTGCTTAGTGTGAAAATGTTAACATAAGAGTAGCTTATGTATGAAACAACACTATTACAGAATTAAATTGTTAAATCAACAAACAATGAAATATCTCAAGAACGCTCATTTTAAGCCAAAACTGAGTATGCATAATGGATTAATTTGTGTCTTCTATAACAGCTTTTGAATTATGCCTTTTATTTTTTGCTGGTACTTCTTCCTTTCTTCCTTTCTTTATCTCTCCAATTTTGAAATTCCTATTCTTAAATTCTTCTTTTGCTTAATGATGAACTTCTCTTTAAGCAACCATATAATCCAAGATTGTTGTGATGGAATAAATGTGGTTTGACATTTAAGAGTACGACAAATGAATGCTTGGTAGATAAACAGATCTCTTTCCAGTCTAGAGACTGAATTTTCGACTTATTGTATGGCATTCTGCAATTCAAGATGGCATACAATGACAATCACTAGGGTGTGGATGGTGATTCATTATGAATCTTTTTACAGCAAAAGCACTTTGAAGGGAAAAAAAAATCCACCCATTCAGACTGCTCAAAAGGAACTAACTAGTCAATGTCAAACAGTGTGTATGCAAACAAAATAATAAAAACAATAAAACACATTATGGATAAGGAGAAAATCTGTTTATCTAGATGGAAAGTAAGACATAAAGAATCTAAAGCCTAAGCGTGTGTTCTTCTTCTCATATTTTGTTGTATGAAGCATACAATTTCAACTGTGATACAACAACAATATGAATCTGATAATACACATGATACTAATCAAGCATGTTAAGAAACCTAGCAACGTGATAGAATGATGTATTACAGCTCATTTTGCAAAGCTAACAATTCCAAGAGGCTTCTGATCATGGTTAACGACATGCATTACACATTCCATTCTACTATAAAAAGGTAAAACATGCGAGAGGGATGTCTCACGAGCTGTGCGTTTCGAGAGATAATGCCTTTTTATGAAACCAAAATTCAGACTACATTATCATTAATGACACCACACAACAGACAATTACTTTTCCATTGAGTTCATCCTTGTTCCTAGCATCCTAGAAACAATGTAATACTTCTACAAGCAGTTAAGACTTGAGACTAGTGACAGGACAGCAGAAATACAATGCATTTTTTTCTCCATTTCCTATCCATACATGCCAGCATATTATTTTTATTCCCTCAGATTTTCCTATTCCGATTTGTCGTAAATTCCTAGAAACCAAAAACCAAAATTTCCACCAAAAGCAACAAAACCGTCAATCTTTTGGGTTGTTGTCTAATCTCCCTGTAACAATGTGCATTCACCAAAGCGTGCATAGTGTATCCACAAACCAACGTTATTAATTCTCTCCTACCCTCCTCTTAAAAATCCACCCAAAACCCAAAACAGCCAAAGATCACATCTTCCGACAAAAAACCAACGAAATCCGATACCTTCACTCTCGCCGGATCGATCTCGACCCCCTCACTACTCTCCTTCAACACCAACCCGCCGTCCTCCTCAACCGCGCAAATCGCCCTGACGACCTCGGCGGCAGTCTGGAGACACCTGAGGAACGGCGAGATGACCACCCTATGAATCGGGAACCCGACGTTCCTCATCCTCTTCCCGGTCGCCCAAGCCCGCACCTTCCCAACCTCCGCCAGCGGCGTGTCCCAGGGCCGGTCGGCACGCAGCGCCCACATTGGCTGCGCGCTGTCGAGGCGGTCCCCGTGGCGCAAGACGATGACGTTCTGGAGGAATGGGGGGGAGGAGGGGGTGGCTTGGTCGACGTCCATGACTGTCATGGTTCTGGTGGTGGTGGTGGGATGGTGGTGGCGGCGTTTGGCGCAAGTGGTGAAGGGGTTGGAAGCGGATGCTCCCATGATGGTGGGTATCTGGTGATTGCTCGGTTAGGGCTTGCGTTTTTGACTGATGGTGGCATTGAGTAGGTGGAAGTTTCGCTGGTCCAAACCATTAAATCTCACCAAATCAAATCCAAGGGTTCGTTTGTTTCCATCATCTAACTTGGATCCAAATCCCTAAATCCGGCACTATCGTAGCTCCCTATATGGTGGTATACTACACCAAGATCTCTGTTTGTTAGGACCTCGGATCCCCGTAGCTTCCCGTGAATGGCATTCCAGATCTACCCTCGACAGGACATTACAGGCGAAAGAAACCCACCATGGAGGAGTCCCCCCCACCCCCTTAAACCTTATTGTCCTGCTGCTTTCTAAGGTTGGTCATCTCTGGTTCTCCTTTCTTCAAGCAGAGGTCAGTAGTGGCCGTCAGACAACCTTTTGCCAAAGTGGTATTCTTTCCCATTTCTTCTCCTTTTTCTTCACCATTTTATTAGTATTATTTCCCATATTTTTGTTGTTAATATTGTGTTTGATGGTTTCGTTTGGGTTTTACCTGCATTTGGACCGTTTGGTCTTAGATGTCGTTTGTGACTTCTTCTTCTTTCTTTTTTTTTTCCGTAGAAGTTAGATTATGAGATTTCAATAGAAGTTGACTTTTGAAGGTTTTTGTATGAATTAGATTTTAAATATGGAAATTCTGTTTGTCAAATAGAGATTTCACGGTAATAGTTAGATTTTAGTAATATTAATTTTATATATTTACCTTCTATCTAATGGTAAATCTGTAAATGATAAGAGTATTTCTATGTAATTAATTTAAAAAATAAGACTACAGATGTAAATACATATTTTATTTATTTAGCTTCTGATAGAAGTTCTCTTTCGACAGTTTCCGGAAAATCATGTTTTTACACATGATTTCAAGATCTAGAAGCTATATCTTCTGTGAAAAGCAAACTTCCAATACCTTATTTGGAATTACTTCGAGGATATTTAATAATTTGACAGAAACTAACCACTCAGAAACTGTTTATAAGCAGTTCCAAATGGAATCTTAAACTTATCACTAGTTTGAAGAAGTACTCCATCGAATCATTTGATCGTAAACCATTATTCGTAATCATGTTTTCGTTTGTTTTCCATCGTGTTTATTGGATGTTTAATGGTTGTTTTTTAAAATGTACGTTGGATTTGCTCTCGTTGTTTGAATCTTGTACATAATTGAGTTTTTTGAATGACATATCTTCTATGGTTATTAAGTAGCATGTGTTTCCTTTGTCTCACTGTTTCCTTTCTCTTTCCTTTACTTTCTTTCTTTTGTATTACTTGTACAGAGCAAAAATTAGAGCATTGTCAGTTTGTTGTTTCGAAAGTATTAGTGTTGGTGGTTGTTCAACATTTATGTGTGTCGTGGTGTCATCAAAACTTCTTCATCATCATCTTCTTCTAAATCTTCTTTATGAAAATGTGAATCATCTTGTTTTTCTTTGTTGTTATGTATGTTGCTGCTTGCCATCATGTTCAAGTAGGCATTATGAGCATAAATTCACAAATAAAACATATAGGCATAAGATAGTGATAGAAGTTTTTCCAATTTATATATTAATAGACATGATTCATCAAAGCAAAATATATATTAGTGATTATGTATGGTGGTCTTAATTGAGGTGAAATGTGAACCATCTCCAAAATACTAAAAAAAACCCTAGTGAAATTGAATTTAGATGGCAACAATTCCCTATTCACTCTCACACGCCCCACTTAAACTCATAAGTTCTTAGGTTATAGTACTGGATTTCACTAATGCCATCATGTTTTCATACCACCATCATAAGTTCCTTTTAGTTGATACAATATTTTAACTTCTAAATTGTATGTTCCTTAGCCACCATCATAAATTGCTATATTTTTTAGTCTAAGTGAAATATTGTTATTTTGCAATATTCAAGCATTGCATGTCATATTTCTTGGTCAAAAGATTGTTGTTTTCTGTCGTGGTATGTGTATGATTTTTCAATTTCTTTTGCTACTTACTACTTGATTAAAGGCAAATAATTCCACTTAAGTAATAGTTGATTTGTTTTAAAGATGTCATTGGGTTCCAACCACAATCCACTGTAACAAATCAATGTGTGTGTAACATCCAGGGTTGTGCCAAGACATTGTATTTCGAAAATGAGATTTAATAATAGTGTTTGTGCTCTAGAATGTGATTTCTTGTGGTTATGGGAATGTATGTTGGCATTTAAGAAGGATTTATGATTAGTTTCCTTGAATTGAGCTCTTGTTTTCTCTCTGACTCTGTCCAATAAAGGTTAAGCGGACCTAGTAGGTGGGTAGTATGAGCGAGAGAACTAGGCAGACCTAAAAGGTGAATCAACTAGGCGAGGAGGATAAGCGGATATCTGTGGCGTGAATTACCGACGCATGGTTTGGACAGTAAATGTCAGAAAAACAATAAACACCGCTTGATCCTCTGCACCCAAGTTTTCTACTGATTCGCTGCTTGACGCCTGAACTGCTGCGTCCCGATGCCTCCCTCCTTTGACTATGTGTTGTGTGGGTATTATAAAACCCATAACCCCTCCTTCGTTAAGATGACAGAGGGAAAAAAGAGGAGGAGAACGAGAGGGAGAGGAGAAGTTGGGTGGGAGAGTGAGTTGCGAGAGGTGAGGGAGGAAGAAGTGGGTTGCTGTTGCTGAGCTTCCATTGTTGGAGTCGCTACTAGAGGTCCAAGGTGTTGGTCGAGTCATCGGCAAAGCACGGACGCCGAGGAAGCTCGTCAAAGGCTTGTCGAAGAAGTGAAATCGTCAACAAACTCCAAAATAGTACGCATTTCCCTCCCTTTTAATTCCTAGAATCATGCCTAAGATTGTATTTTGACATGGTGAATTGCATGGAAGCATGAAATCAAGATTTGCATAGTTGTGATGATGATTTTGAAATCTCCCAGTGATTATCTTGTTTTTTATTGAGAAATAAAGTGGTTAATGAGGAAGTAAATGGGAAATATGTGAATTCATGCCATGAATGTACCTGATAATGTTTATGCATGCTCTAGACATGAAGAAATAATTCCTGGTTTTCCTGTGAATATATGGGATTTTTACGGAATTTTCCAAGGCATGATCTATTTCTGGTTTAATTTATAAACTAACTGGTGCGACTGGAAGGCAGATACTTTCAGCGCGAATTCTTGGCACGACCAGGTACCAGAGGCACGTTGCGAAGACACCTGGCGAGAATGACCGAAGAGATTAGCTGGTGTGCGTTACAACACTCAGTGAATAAAATGCCTGTGTTCAGTGATTTTTAAGAATAAATGATATTTAATACATGTGAAATACATGGAAAACTTGTGAATAAAGGGTGTAGAGATGATGATTTCCTGAAATGAATAAAAAATACTTAAAATATGATTGTGAAATAATAAATGGATAAATAAATGTGAAAATGGGCTTTGATGATAATAAAGTCCTGGAAATAATTGTGAGATAATAAATGACTTTTTGTAGATAATGTGATTTTGAAAGAGGCTTTTAAAAGAAATGCATATAATTTTAAAGGATTTGTCGAGATTTGTAGAAACCACATAGAGACTGATCGATTGTACCGATAAAGGGTAATGAGACCTTTGAGTGATCAAGACGTATCCTAGGCAATGGTTGCCGAGTTTTTGTTTAAGGAGTAAGTCTCGTGACTATTGTAGTATTGCAGGACCCACGGCATGATGGATCAGACTATCCTTAGTGTCGATGTTGATCAAGTCTGGGGTTAGAATCCTTAAGTGCTTGAGCACTAGGGGCGTCGTGAGGACACATCCCGTGCTTGTACCTGTGTGGTACGTTACTTGAGACTGTGACCGGGGTAGTTGAACTCCTATGTAGGGTGATTTACCACGGGAGTACAGTGTAGATGGGGATGGAGCCTCGCTAATTGCTTGTGGCCAGAGTGATAAGATAGTTTCTGTTTAGATAGTATGTTTGTGGTTTGAACTGGAATCAAGCTGTGGTTTGGCTTGTGATTTGAGCTTCATTTTAGCTGAGTTGAGACTTGAATTTTGATCTAGTTTTCAGTCGTGGTTTTACTATATTTTGAGATATAGAATGATTTGTGGTTTGGATTGGATTCTAGATGAGAATTGGCTTCCTAAATTGCATGAAAATGGTTTACAAATATACACGAAATTTTTGAAAGGAAAATGATAAAAAAGTTTTGAAAAGACATAATATATAAATGAGTTTCCAGATTCTGCGCTCGACTTTTCTGGTATTTGTGCCCTTTTTATTGTTATAGGGGTTTTCACTCGATTTTGGTTTTTGACACACATACTGGATGACATTGATGTCATTCACGTGTGTTTTATCTGTGTTTGTTTCAAGTGCATAGTTGGAGATATAGTCCTACTTTGGTGCGATTCTCAGAGTCATTTAGCTGTACACAGGTCTAAGTAGTTAATTATAATTATTTAATTGTCTATTTCAAATTTAATTGATTAGTTGGGTAGCATCTGTACTGTTGTGTAGTGTTAAGACGTTACAATGTACTACTGTAGCTTTCCAACGACCCGATACATACTGCAACCAATTTAGGAACGACCTTTATGAAATGCATTCAAATTAAGGTAATTATTTGAAAGAGCATGTTAGCATATATAAGTCAAGTAAAGGTAATACCTTGTGAAGTGATATATGTTGTCAACATTCATACCTTTTTCTATTTTTATGACTTTGGAGGTAAGTATTTGTGGCTATATGTTGTCAACATTCATACCTTTTTCTATTTTTATGACTTTGGAGGTAAGTATTTGTAGCTATATGTTGTCGACTGGTTATAATTATTACTTAAAACACTTCTTTACACATGGCATTCGAATGAAGGATGAGAAGAGATGTCTATTTTGGGAGTGGAAAGATCAATTGCAACATGTGGACAAGGAAGGTAAGACAATCTCTGAATTATTACTTTGGCTATACCACGTAACCTTGGGTCACAATGAGCAATTTCAAACAACCCTGTTGTTGTGCTCCACCATCTGCTGCCAATGAGAGTGCCCACTGTGATCATTTGTTGGAGACACAAGATGAGGTCTCTGCGATAAAAATGGTTGCAGACGAACATTGGCGACTCCAAGAGAGTTTCAATCTTGTTGCAGTCTGTCATATGGAAGCTGTAATGGAGGCTAGGAAAAAAACAAAATCCTGACTGGAATAGGATGAGGATGAAGGATCTACGTAGAATTCTAGGAGTCTTGATCATCATATGGCTGACGATGTTGATCATCATATGGCTAGTGGAAAATTCTGTTAGTGGAAAGATCTTGAATAACAAATTCTATTAGTGGAAAGATCTTTCTAGCATCTCCAATAAACTCTTCCAAAATCTTGCCTAAATTCCACTTGCTTGGATTCTATACAAGCATATTCAATATAAGCAAATAACTTGAGCAGAAAGAATGTTTTTCTAAACTATTGTAACTTATAAGGTACATAATTTGGTACCACCCTCAAAGAAAATTGATCCAATGCACTTTTTATGACCACTATAGTAATTTGTTGAGAAGAATTTTCAGGTGTCAACTGCCTAAGGTCTTATACATGCTTCTTTGAACTCGATAAACATGTTTAATTGAGTCTTATATATACAAACATGTAATTCATTTGGCATTCTACAAATAATAGTAGCAAATTGTCTAGAGCATGAAACACCAAATAAGTATCTAGAGTACAACACTAAATAAGTGTGTAGTGTAATGATATACGACTTCTCTGGAGGGAAGGCAGAGTGAATAGAGAATCAAGAATATTTAATTAATAAAAACTATATCAAACAATCATAAATAAATAGCTCAAGCACTAAGTTCATCTTATGAAGTTGAAGAATAAACTATTTGCAAGTAAAGAAAATGATTAGAGAAATTGAAGCATAAATAGAAAAACTTATAGTAGTTCGGCTTAATCCATTCCTTAAGACTCCCTCGAGAATTTTCTTATGTCGATCTAGATTCCCAGCCAAGATCTCGCTATTACACTTCTCTACGAAACATTCACCAAGTCTTCACCAAAACCACGGTTTTACTTCTCATAACTCGAGAAGTTAGTAGGCTTAAATGAAATGTAATTTATGTTTGAAACACATTGCTAATCTCCTAAAACACTAAGTGAGCAAGTTGATGATAGAAATGAAAATAGGAATTCTCTTGCTAAACTTGAAGGTAGGAATGGAAAATACTTGAAAACTCTTCTCAAATGAAAGCTCTTAAAGTGGAGGATGCTCTTTTGTGTCAAAGGGGCTTATATATAGGCAAAGTGAATAGCAAAGGTAAGTCTGACGACCATATTGAATCTCCAATGGCTAGTCATTAGATAGATCGAAATAAATTCGATGAACCGAATGACTCACAATTGTTCATAATTGACCAGTAATTCAATAGACCAAAAACATTTCAGTATGTCAAATTGGTTTTAGGTTGTAAATCTCTATAAGCCTAGATTTCGGTATGCCAAAATGTGCCCTATAACTTATTTCTTAATGATTTCAATATACTTAACCTTAGATTTGGGACTTGGCTATTTTCCTAGGATTTTAGAAGTATTTGGGAGATTATTACTGTAGATACAGGATTTCCAGTGGAGACGCTTCACTTATTTACATCCTCTTGGTGTATGTTCCTCTTGTTTGCATACGACTCCTTCATTCTAAGGGTGTCAAAGCCATTGTGATTGCCATTCTTGATTTACTTTCGTTGACCCTCAAGATGTCTGAGAAGATTTTGTGGATATTATAGATTCTACTACCTTAGAACAATTCCAATACTGCTTAATGATGCTTGGACCGATGAGCTTTTCTTCTTTTTCTTTTCCTTGCAAAAATAAGATTGAGAATGCGTAGACTAACAAAGTATAGTAGAAGTGCAAAAGTAAAAGGTAAACAACATTGAACAAATGAAAACAATACTTACCTGAAGGTCTATTTTCTCCTGAATGACACTATATGCAATGCTTAACTACAAATACATAAAAATGAAATGCAATTGTATAAAGAAAACCCCCTTTAATCATAGAATGTATGCAATTAAGTGTGAAATAGTAGCTAGAGACGGTATCACGGGAAGTAGTCTTAGATTCTCTCTTTTTATCTCTTTTCTCTCAAATTTCAATCTCAAGTCTCTCTTCTCTCAAATTCAACTCTCTAAATTCTACCCTAATTTCGAATCCAAAAATTCTCTCCCTTAAAGGTTAAAGTACTCAGGTATTTATAGAGGTACTGTAACATCTGTAAATTTATTTTGTAATTATGTACTTTTAATGAATTTATTCTAGATGGATGTTATTGTTCCAAAGCTTATTTGTATGATTTTGTGGTTTTGAGCTTAGGCCTCGTGGATCGACTTCTGTTTGTGTGTTCATATGCGTGATTGACAATATGCATGTGGCACTGTACTTGTGAGTTCGTATGTAGGCCTGTGTTTGTGGACCAGTTGGTGGTGTGGTTAGTTGCTAGCTTGTGCCTTGGAGCTGGCAGGTGTGGTTGGAGATTGGGTTGTGATGGTTGCGTGCATGCATGGAGGGGCAATTGAGCACCTACGTACCTTCCCCGATGCGTGAATTTTTAAGGAGTGCAAGTATGCACATCTTCCCCTGCCACTTCCTTCCTCTTCTTTCTCTTCTCCTTCTCGCATACGCGATCACCCTTCCTCCCCTCTCTTCGGGCTACCGACACTCCCTCCCCCTTCCTCCACCTCTCTCCCTCCCACTCACTCACTCTCCCTCCTTCTCGCCACTCACCCTCACCCCCTCTCCCTCGCCATCTCTTCTTTGTTAGGATCCTAAGGTTTCACTAGAGGGAGGGTGAATAGTGAATTAAAGGAAATATTCTCAATATTAATGTTTATTTAGCAATTTCCAAGTTTTTAAGCTAATGACATGTAAATTGAAGAATTTGTATACTAAACTAGATCATACAAAGAAAGGGATAAGAGACAATGATATACACAAGGAAATTTATAGTGGTTCAGCTTTCTCGGCTTAGTCCACTCTTCCAAGACTCCTCGAGAATTTCACTAACCTGATCTTATTCCGAACCAAGATCCTGTCGTTTACACTCTTTGACGATCCCACGTCAAGTACCGCAAAAACTGTTGTTCCCCTCTCGCAACCAGAGAAATACTTACTCAAGAAAGATGAATATTACAACTCTTTTACAGTCTCCCAAATACTTTTAGGCTATGTGGAAGGATGAAATGGAACACTCTTGCCTTGGAGTTTTTCTAATAAAATAAGAGCGGAATCTTGGAAATAATGTTGCTTGAAGTTCTTTTGTAAGTGTAGGAAGTGTTGGTCCTCTATAAGTGAAGAATGGGGGACTATTTATAGGAAAACATGGGTATAAGAATGTATCTAACGTCTCTCTAACGTTCAGCAACGGCTACTGGTTCGGTATACCGAAATTAAAACGATCGAGCACTTCGGTATACCGAAAATAATTCGGTATGCCGGTGAATTTTGGTATACCGTTTTGGATTTCTATTCTGATTTTTCTAATCTGCACTTATTTCGATATACCGAGGAAATTCGATATACCGAAAATGTCCGTAGTCCTATAATGAATGTTTTTCAGTGAATGGTTGATTTTGGAGCTAAGGTAATTTTCCGAAGACTCTATGAGGATATTTGGGAGATTATTACAAGTTCCTAAGAATACATAAATAAATAGAAAATACATCAAAAATAATTACAAAAAATAATTTTCGTTTTCTTCTTCTTTCATCATCTTGAATTCTTCTTGGTGGCACATAGATCTATTTCTTCATTAGATATCGTCCCTTTTATGCTCGAATCTTCTGAGTCCTTCAAAGATTTTCTTTGCAAATATGAACTATGAAATATTCTCATAAAGCACATTAATCTTTTGCTATCATCAAAATCAGGATTAGGCTAGTAAAGCGAACATCCTTCTTCCTCTACTACTCTACTTCCTCCCTTTTTGGTGTGCCCGAGGACAAACGGCAGCGTGTGGCGACCAGTGCGTGGAGCTCCAATGAGTCGTCCCAAAGGTCGAGGTAGCTTTGGTGGAGCTCGAGGTCGCCGAAGGTAACCGAGGTTAGCTGGAGGATTATCAGAGGTCGCGTATAAGGTACGCACCTCACCTCTTGAATTAGAATGTATGAAAATGGTAGAAATGCTAGGAATACTTGAAATCTAGGTAAATTTACATTCTTAGAATTTATTGTGAATTTATTGTGATTTATGGTGCCATTTATGACAATAAATGTGATTGGTTTGGTTTTGAATTTCCCTGCGCTCTCTGGCTTTGTGATTTTATTCCGAGAGCTATGCTTTATGGATCGTGGCTTTGTTTGTGTGGATTTGGAGTAGACTCGAGGATCTACAGGTACGTTTTAGTTGCATTTTATGGTGTGTGTTTTACAGGTCCGTCCCTCACTCCCATTTTGGGGAGAAGAGTCAGACAGAGTTGGGTCTTATTTTTTGGTTTCCCAGAAAACAACATACCAAATTATTTCAGTATGCCATTTTGCTATGTTCAGGGTCCCTTTGGACCTATTTCTGTCAACCGAATTCAATTCGGTTTGTCATTTTGTCCCTCAAGTGTTGACCGTCGACCAGGTTTGGTCGATTGGATTAGGAAATTTTGGACGTCTGGGGTGGTGTTTGGTTTTCCGTTTAGGTGCCCTGAGCCCTAGTTCGATTAACTATTCCAAAACGGTATGTCGAATCAGACCCAGTTGTTGTTTTTAAATGGATTCTCGATGGATTTCTTCGAGGTGTTTCACCTGGCCTTTTAAGGCAATTTTGTGGGCCATCAGTGGTGGTCTCGTAGGACACCTGATGCATCGATTTTGTGGAAATTTTGGATTAATTTTTCAAAGATATAAAATAATTTTGAAAATGGTTTCCAAGATATATGTTATGTCCCATTTTGGAAATGGTTTTTCCTGGTTTTTTGTGTGCGGGTCTAGAGACCATGGGACCGTGTTGTCGAAACTAAGGAATGTGACAACATTCTTGGATGGTCGAGCATGTATCCTTGGTTGAGGTCAGAGGTCGAGATACCTAAGGTGAAGATTCGTCGGATCTTGGAGGTATGAGACTACTTAACTATCGTTTTGAGACTAGAGTTGTGGTCTATGGGTTGAGGTATTTTGTGGAATAACAGGGAAGTATAATACTTCTATTGTCATTGTAAGCACTAAGACTCGAATGTCATCGGGTGTGGAGGTATGAAACTCTTTCCTAAGTACCGTGTGGAGGACGCCATGAGGAGGCGTATCCTATAGAAGCCAATGTGGGTGGGACACGTGCCATAGCTAGTAGCTTCTTGAAAGACAAGACTGCCTTCCCAGGAGGGGTTGGCTAAGAGCCAGTTCTCTAGGTGAGAGAATTGTGCGACGGTGGTTGGCTCATGCACAGGATGGCACACTGTGGCAGTGCAGTGCACTTCGGTTATGGCTAGCGTTAGTTGTCTGACGTCAGACTTTCCGACTCACTATGTGTGGTTATGGCCATTGAGGGCATTGCTTGTGGTTTTGGACTGGTAGAGTTTATGCTTGCTGGTTTGGCCAATGTAGGCCGTGTTTCTTGTGGTTTCGATCTATTGGGCCTGAATTGCTGGTTTTTGGTGGATTTGAAGAACATGATTGGGAAATGGTTTTAAAGGAAAATAATTATATTTTTATTTTCTGTCATTTTCGTAGAGTTCGTACTAGATGACTTTTGTCACTTATACTTATCTCTCGTAGTTTTGGGTTGCAGGTGCAGACGAATAGGTAAATTTGGTATGGTGCACATAGTCTGGAGTCTTGTAGCCATACACATAGGTTCCTGGTTGTAAATATTACTATTTAGCTTTAAATTTCCTGTAATTTAATTTATTTTAAATTATTATGGAAATTAAGGACGTTACAGATACTAGAGGATCAGAAAATGGCAAGAGATCCAAACTTAGCAAAGCAATCTTGTTGCAACAAGAAGATTTCGATTCTCGGATGTAAAATGCAGACACAGTTGTGTTTACGTAGAACGCAGCAAAGATTGCATTTTACAACCTCTAGACATCTTGCCACAATTAATGAAGGAATATTCTCTCATTAAAGCTTGATTAATAAGTAATTAAGTCTACGCACAGTCAATAGACTCTCTTAAAAAGGAAATGTTTTGATTTCAAAATATTCCAAGGAAGGAAAGTGGTTGGCATGGAGAGGCTCAATAATCAAATGTAAGACACAGAACATGAAGCGCTCTATGTGGAATGCAACTATTCCAATGTTTTACGCTTCCACGGCTAATTTGTCAAATTTAGCCATAAGATCAAAGGTGCTCAATTGAGTCAATTAATGTGTGAATAAAGACTTCTAAATAAGGTACAGATACATATTTAAACTATTGGAAATTTATTTCACATCCAAAAAATAAAGGTTTGACTGGAAATGGGAGATGAAGCAAGCTGGCACTGTAAGATGTGGATGCAACGTTCAACATAAAAAGCAACCTATGCTGCATTTTATGTAAAATGCATGAAATATAGCGTTTTACAACTCGGAGATGCAAGCATCCAAAAGGAGTGCTTTGGATATAAGAAAAGGGCCTCTGAGGCCATCTAAAAGCTTATATGGTGTGATGTAAAAATAGAAGAGTGTTCAAAACGAGATATCTACAAATTACAAGTTCTTAAATGCATGAAAATCACATTTACATGAAGCTTGATTCCATAATACACTTGATCTTCTTGTCATAAAAGACTATAAATGATTCTCACAAAACATATTAGTCTTAAGACATGTTGATATCATCAAAATTATACATACATATATATATGTATGTATGTATATATGTATGTATGTATAATTATTAAGTAAAGCACGTCCTTACTTTTGTTGTGTAAGGTCTTTGATCATCTACCATCAATATCACATCCTATGTTTGAGATTTAATCTAGAATTTAAATTAACAAAACCACATTTATCGTAATGGTGGTTTTGTGAATTTTTATTTTCCCTTTATTGATAGATTTTTATGTTAATTAAATCACATTAATATCCCATTACACTTTAATATACTTTCGTATATGATAATATCTATTTTTTTATCCGTAACATTTTAAATTTTTAGTTTTAGTTTCAGTTTCGATTTCACACTTCTTTTGTTTTTGTTTTAGTGTTACTCTCTTTTTTGTTTTTGTTTTTGTTTTAGTTTCAGTTTCAAATTTACAATTCCTTGTATTTGTTTTAGTGTTACTATTTTTTTATATTTTAATTTCAATTTTTAAGATATAACAAGTTAAATTATGATCACATATTGATGGTGTATTGTTGTAACAAATAAAAAATATTTTCCACCCTCTCTCTCTCTCTTTCAATTTCTCACTCTTCAGTCTTCCCTACCTTTCCGTCTCTCCCCGTCTCGCTGCAAAAGTTCCTGATGTTTGATAATAGAATCTGAAAAATGAATCAAAGAAAAATCAAGTCTTTATCAATCGCAGTCCACATCCCACTAAACACAACAATCATCACAACAGCAACCTACAAAAGAAAGTATACACACACAAACAAACAAAATCAAATTGCATTCATTCTCTTTCTCCTTGTTCCAACACAGAGGAAGGAGATGAAGGAGTAGAGCAGTAGGAGGGGGGAGGAGGAAGGCGTCTGGGGTTGGGGGCGCAGGGGTGTATTGTGCGGTGAGTTGTTGTGGGGGTGATGAGGAGGAGGTCGTCTGGGGTTGGGGCGGGGATATTTGATGTGCTTGAGCAGGCGATGGACGATGGTGTTGTGTGGGATCGACAAACTTGGGATCGGGTGACGAGACGAGATTGACGAGGATGAGGAGGAGATCGAGCTACAGGATCGATAGGATCAAGAGGACGAGGTGAGAGGTGGAAGGGGAGGAAAATGACGGCGAGAGAGGAGGGAGGCTGCAGGAAGGAGGAGAACAACGTATAGTGGGAAGAGGATAGAAGGGAAGGGAGGAAGACATGGCGGTGGTGGAGTGGCTACTAGGTTGTTTTGTTTTTGGATCAGAAGGGTGGAGTGGGAGAGTTTGAATTTAAAAATGGAAACTTTTGGTGATTTTTGACAGTGGTTTGTGGTTTTAATCAAAATCTAATAATGGATGATCTTTATGATAGACGAATAAGATTAAGAACTTCACCATTTAAAAGTAAGGACGAGCCTAACCTGATATTAACTCTCTCTCTCTCTCTATTATATATATAGAGAGAGAGAAGGTTAATATCAGATAAGGTTCATCCTTAATTTTAAATGGCAAGGCCCTTAATTCTGTCTATCTATCATGAAAATCATATATTGATTTGATTTTGATCAAAACCACAAACTACTTTCAAAAACCATCAAAAAATTTCATTTTAAAATTCAAATTTTAAAATCTTACCCACCCCATTATTAAAACCTTTCCAACACTCCTCCCCCATTCCATCCCCTAAAAAAACGACGCAATCACCCCACCACTGCCTGCTGCCCCTCAACGCCTTCCTTTCTCGTTAGTTACACCCAATGTCCTTTCCCTTGATGTTCACCGTCGTTGTGTCTTCCTCCCTTGACGTTCGCCATCATCAAACCATCCCCTCCTGGCAACACCATCCCCTTCTACAACACAACACCCACCCAGACGCCTTCTACTCCTCCCCTACCTCAGATCCTCCAACTGTGATCCTTGGACACGAGGATTGTAGTCCACTGTCCCCTGATCGTGCCCTTCCTTTCCCATCCCACCCTCCCTTTCTTGTCGTTGTGATCCAAAGACACGAGGACTACGATCCACGGATGCCTCCCCTTCTCCTCACCCCCTCTGCCCATGTAGATACTTCCACTGTGATCCACCAACACCTCGAATGCCTCCCCTTCCTACCCCGCTCTTCCCTTCCCACAAAAGCACAGATCCTCCTACTGTGATCTACGATCGCGCCCTCCCTTTCCCACCTCACCTTTTCCTTTGTAATACCCAAGGTTGTAATCAAAGATAATATATCTTGATGATGAAATTTAATATCAGTGATTGTACCCTGAAATTTGATTTTCTCATGTTTATGGGAATGTACGTTGGTGTTTGAGTTAGATTTGTGATTGGTTTGCTTGATTTGGGCTCTTGTTTCCTCTCTGGCTCTATTCAGTAAGGGACAAGAGGATCAAGCAAGCAGATATAGTTGGCGAATGCTTTAGGCGGATGATCTTAGTGGATAATCTAGGAGAATTTAACAGGCGAATATTGGTGACGAGAATTGCTGACATGCAGTTCGAATAGTAAAATGTCAGAAAACAGTGAATGCCACCTGCCCACTTGTCGTGCGAGTTTCCTATCGATCTGTTGCATGACGTCGAGCCACTTCATCTTGAGGCTTAACTGGGCTTTGATGTTGGCGTTTAAAATCCACAACCCCTCCTTCATCGATGCAGAGAGAGAGGAGAAAACGAGAAGGGAGGGGAGAGCAGAGAGAGTTTGAGAAGAGAGTGAGGGAATTGTGAGGTCACCTGTGGCCAAGGTAACGCGACGAATTTTTTAACAGACTATGTGTGCTTGGTTTTAAGCTAGAGCTGGCGTGTGTTTCTTTGTGGTTTTCGCTAGATTCTAGAATTGTGGTTTTTAGCTAGTTTCCAGCCAAAGTTTAATTATGATTAAGCTGTGTGCTGTTTTCGGTTGGATTCTAGTTGAGATTTGGTTTCCAAGATGCACGAATATGATTGTAAAATGCATGGAGTTTTTAAAGGAAAATGAAAAAAAAGGTATTCGAAAAGATTTCTGTTATGATTTGATCGCCGCTAGTAATATAGTTTTGTTTTGTTGTTGTGGTTTTGATGGACATGTGCTAGGTGACTTGATGTCACTCATGTATTTTGTATTTTAGTTTTTAGGTGCAATCTAGTCCTATGCATATAGAGGAGTCATTAGTTGCACACGAGGTTCTGGGTAGTTATTTAGTTATGTATTTACTTTATTTTAGTTTAATTCTGTTAATTAATTAATGGGTAGTGTTGATACTATTTGGTGACGCACCAGGGCGTCACACTACCCAACTAAAGGCCCTTAGGTAAGAGATGTACATGCCAAAACATATCAATCTATGCATTTACAAAAAGATTTATTGCATTTTTGGAGGTTTAAAAGGGTAAATTAGATTCATATCATTTTTTGCATTTATCAACAAAAAAAAAGGTAAATCATTGGAAAAACAAGGTAACTATAACATATGGATTTGTCAAAAATTAATCATTTTTTTCTTTCAGATCTACAATAGATCTACATACCTTTCGAGGTAATCACAACCTAACTGAGAATCATCATTCCTCCGAAGCTCAATAGGATCCACCCACCACACTGCTGCTTACTCTTGAGGATCGTTGTTGTCGCCCTTCTGGTGCCACTATTGAGATCTCCTCAACTACCAACCCGAAGAAGGATGACTTGCAATGAGATGGACGGAGGAAGCAAGTGCATCTAGTGTGATGGACTGAGTAAGAAAGAGCTCCAGTGAGGAGAAAAGAAGGGAAAAGTACTCTCTTAGGTGAAGGAAGGAGAAAGGGAAGTTCACTCGTAAACTTTACACTCTACATGGCAGAAATTGCAAGTATTTCTTGGTTTTTTCGTAATTGAAGTAATTAAATGAGGGTAGAGAAGTAAATTTATTTAGGTTTCACTCAAGGTGCTGATGAAATTGCAAAAATCAACTCCTCCTTTTCTTTGTTATCTACAATAAATGAAGCTACTAAACTCCCTACATCACTCCCACAATTGTTAGTGTTTGTTTGAAGAATCAGCTCTCAAACAATGGCCAAAGTTGATGGGTGTTGAGATTTTGATTTAACAAACACTACCTAAGTTTTATAATTTGGTTTGATTTTTATATAAAAATAGTTGGGTTTGGTTGGAGAATTTCACAAGCTTATAGAAAATGGTTTAGTTCGATTTTAAGGATCAAATCATAAATATCCACATCAATTACATGTACATATCATTAAATATTCTAAATCTAGGCATAAGTTTATATTTTTATTCAAGTTAAACTTGATAAGAGATAAACAAGTATGGTTTTAGAATATTGTTGTATGGTACTTTTAACATTACTTTAAAAACTATTTTTTAAGTTAAGAAAAACGTAATATACTTAACCATGTATTGTATTTTAGTTATTTATAATTAATCAATATTTTATTTATTTTAATCTTATAGATCGTAACTACAAAAATTAATAATAAATCATGAATCGAACAAAACCAAATCGAAAACTTAACAATTCAGTTTGGTTTAGTTTCAATAATCAAATGGTTCAATTTGATTTGAATTTCTTTAAAACTAATTAACATGATTTAATTTGTGATTTTGTCCAAATCGAACCATATGCATCCCAAGTTTTGAGACCTGATTATTCTCTATCTTCGTAAATCACATAATATCAAAAATTGTAGTTGCAAATTGAAAATGCTTATGGGAGAATCGATTATTCTTATAAGTTCTTTTTTCAAAAAAATGAATCTACTACAACGCTTCGAAATTAAAGTTCTTGAAAGATCTTGTGCACGACAAGCTGGCGAATTGAAATAATATGATGTAAAATGTTGGATTTGGTTCAACTTCAAAAGAAATAAGTGATTCTTTTCAAAAGTTAATCCCCTATAATTAAGTTACCAAATGTTTAGGCTTTGGTGGAGATTATGAAATTGCAATTGTGTGATAGCCAACTCAGTTAGTTGAGGATGAAATTGAAAAATTGTTTTTTTATATATCTAATCCAAAGTTGAGGATGTAATTTTCTATTTGAAAAGTCAAAATACTTCATTACTTTGATGAATTACCAAAATATGAGGATTTGATTGTTACGATGTTAAGAGAACAAAAGGAAGAAAAATGTGATTATGATGTCCGCGGTAGTATTGCCTTCTTTTTTCTTACTTAAGGGTCATCCTTTTAAACAAACTAGTGAAATGCATGTGCAAACTATACGCAAGAAAAGAATTTAAAAATTACCATGTTAAGATTTTAAAAATAAATATGATGTACTAGATACATATCACATGTAACTTGTGATAAACAAATTTAAAAAGTATTAAATTTTAATTTCTGAAATTACTAAGAAAAAAATATTATTTGAACAAATAAGGGTCAATTTTTTTACTCATGAGCCTTTTAATCTAATAGATACAAAAGATAAAAGAGAAAATAATAATGTAGATTACACTTATTTGTCCTTTAAATATAAGATAAATGGATTGCAATTTAAAATTAAAAGATTAGTCTTGATTTTTATAAATTTGTAAAGATTGAAAAGTTGAATTGTAGTTAGGAATTATTGTTATGATTGGTTTATGGTTCACCTTCTTTTTAAAATTAAAAAATTAATTTGATTACCCATGATAATCGCTCTGTTATTATTTGCATGTGATACAAAAAAATAATTAATGTTCAAATAACTAATCGAGGATTGTGGTTTAGAAATTATAGAATCCGCTTAAGGTTGATTATGGTAATCAAAATTCAAAAAATACAAAAGTTTACTATTTTACTCCTATTGTGTTTTTTCATTATGGAAACATGTTGGATGCTACAGGAGGTCATGCGTTCCTTTTCTTGAGTTTTTTGGATAGTTAATTTGTAGTAAATTTCAAAAGTAAAATTTTAAAAGGAAAATACTTAATTATCCTTAAATTTTGACTTATATAAAAAGGGGAAAAAAGAATATCTTGGAACATTAATGGCATTGTGCGTTCTTTTAATGCAATAGATATAGATTTTTTTTTAAGCTTTATATAGTGATTTCATTCGTATTTCATCTTTTAGATGCATGTGATTCCAATTTGCAAAAAAATAGCGTATTTTATCCATATCCATATACACCCATATCCATACCTCTGTAACAAAAAGTCCCAAAGTTTAAAATTTCATGTCCTCCTTGCCCTGCCAGTCGCCGTGCCAAGTCGTTCCTCATGGCCGTCTCTAGTTTCACCCTTATGTCTACCTTCTGCTCCTAATGTCGCCACCGCCACCACTATGTCATGGGCCGTGGGCCATGTCGGGCCTAACGGGCAGGCCCGCCAAGGCCCGTAGAGTAGGCTCATTTAAGTCCGCAAAAACACCCTGGGACGGGCAGGCCCGCCAAGGCCCGTAGAGTAGGCTCATTTAGGTCTGCAAAAACACCCTGGGTCGGACGTGTACAATAACAAAAAAAACACAGGGCCTGACCAACAGCCTGCCCGTTTTAAAAAATTTAAAAAAAAACGAAACAGGGTCGGGCCAGTAGCTCGGCCCGTTAAAAAAAAACACGACAGGGTCGAGCCAGGTAGCTTGGCCCGTTAATAAATAAATAAAACAGGGCCAGGCAGCCTGGTCCAAAAAAATAAATTTTTGCAACGGTCATTTTTGCAAAAAAAATAATTAAATCAATATTTTTATCCTATAAATATCCTCCGACCCCATTCATTTTCTTCATAACTCAATCTTCTCTTCTACAACTTTCTCTACTACAAATTTCTCCCAATTTTCAAGTGAAGATTTCGCTGTTTGGCTTTGGATTTTGCCCGGTCTTCTGCTCTCCAGACTCCAGTCTCCACGCGACACTAGTTGAGCTAGCAACATCAAAATTTCTTTACTTCTAATCCCTCCATTTTTGGGTTTTGGTTTTTGTGGGTTAAAGATTTTATTATTTTATATTCATTTTTTAATATTAAAATGGAAAATATTGGTAATGTTGGTAGCCATGACTATATCCCTAGTATGGAGTTAGATCAGCCTTAGTCTACCCCAACACATACTTCACAGTCCACAGCCACTAAAAAACCTAGGAAACAAAGTTCTTGGGTTTGGGAGCATGTTACATTAGATCCTGTAGATCAAACTAGGTCTTACTGTAATTATTGTAATACCACATTCACATGTCCTAGGAGAGGGAGTGTAAGTCATATATCTAGACATTTACAAAAATGTATACCCAAACATAATAAAGATGACAACACAGATTTAAAATTCTCTGTTCTAATCAATGGCACCCCTAAAGGATTCTTTGTGGCAGCAAATGGGCTTAGACAGGGGACCCTTTATCCCCCTTGCTATTTTTAATTGCCTCCAATGTCCTTAATGGTTTGTTACAGAATGCAAGGAGGAGTAACTTAATTTCTGGGATTAACTTCCCACATGGGGGTCCTTCCATACTGAACCTGCAATATACAGATGATACTTTACTCTTTATGCCTGCTAATACTGAATACCTTATTAATATAAAAAGGATTCTATGTTGTTTTCAAAGTATCTCTGGGCTAAAAATTAATTTCTCTAAATCCTCATTAACTGGTGTGGGGGTTTCCTAGGAAGAACTATTGCATTCCTGTGAGATTATGGGTTGTGTCAAATCTAATCTTCCTATTACCTACCTAGGTCTGCCCTTGCACTTCAGAAGAGCTAAC